>JACBYL010000352.1:0-63741 GCA_015266385.1 Trichoderma oligosporum | reverse complement strand
TCTTTTTTTTTGCGTTCGCAGACTTTTGGCCCCTGACTGTACTTACCTAGGACTCATTACTAGTAATATGTACCTTCGCGCGCTAAGGGTTTCCGGCCACTGGGTTGGTGACGGCTTTAAGGTACGAACGGCTTTGTACCGTGTGCTGTAGCCTTCTATCTTAATAGGCTTTTCTTGCTTATTTGGCTACATGTAGTGTTAGAAAACGGTTACTTACAGCCTTAGGTACTAGTGTCGCGTGTGTCCTTGTTAAGGCGAGACACACCCCGCTGAAACTGCAAACAACATAAATAAATCTTCCTTAATTCATTACAATAGTTTTAATTAAAAACTCTTTAAAAGAATCATAAACGGAGGATTCTATGAGTATTTGATAGTATAGATGATATGTTTTGAAAGAGCTTAAAATATAAATGTGGTATTGCAGATATCTCTTAAGCTTGCGCTGAAATAGCTGTGTCTCGCTTTTCTTTACACCCCTTCGTTCTTTTTAACACTTGAGCCGCTAACCTTAACAAGAGTCTCTCAGCTAACGTGGAGCCTATCGCTTATAGCCGGCGAGACTCACCCCATGAAATTGATAATCCGCCCGCCGCTAAAGAATTAAAAACTTCCCCTCTAAGACGACTCCGATCTTCCTCCGCTAAGGATATAACCGCATCTGTGCTCGGCAGCTCTCTGTTACAAACTTCTTTCTACACCACAATTAATTCGTATCGAGCCGCCAGTTTGTCAAGATGGCTGAGGAAAAGCCCCTTCCCTTTGTGTACCAATTTGCCGCAGGTAAGCAGCACAAAATACTACACAATTTCTCAAACCCTTGGCAAGACTGACAGTAAATTCAGGCGCAATTGCGGGCGTCTCAGAGGTGCAACATACCCCTAACGTCCTCTCCGAAAGCTTCAGCTAACAATCAATCTCCATGGTTGAATAGATTTTGGTCATGTATGTTGCGCTACGACTATTGTTTCTCGCCGAATTAGCCATACTTACAACCTCCTGCTAGGTATCCTTTAGATGTGGTCAAGACCAGAGTTCAATTGCAGACTGGCAAGGGCACTGGAGCCGAGTCATATAACGGTATGGTGGACTGCTTCCAGAAGATTATCAAAAATGAAGGGTAAAGCTGGTTCCTTGCACTCTTCCGCTTGTTCCTCTCTTTCCGTTCCTTTCTCATAGAATCGCAGGTTTTCACGTCTCTACCGTGGCATCTCTGCTCCGATCCTGATGGAAGCCCCCAAGCGAGCCACCAAATTTGCCGCCAACGATGAATGGGGCAAAGTTTACCGCAAGATGTTTGGCGTCGATAAGATGAACCAGTCATTGTCAGTCCTTACTGGTGCTACTGCAGGTGCCACTGAGTCGTTCGTTGTCGTTCCATTTGAACTAGTCAAGATTCGCCTACAGGACAAGGCGTCAGCCGGAAAGTACAATGGCATGGTCGATTGTGTTGTCAAAACTGTCAAGAATGAAGGCCCCCTCTCCCTTTATCAAGGTCTTGAGAGCACAATGTGGCGACATATTCTCTGGAACGCCGGGTACTTTGGCTGTATCTTTCAAGTCCGACAATTGCTCCCTAAATCTGAGACTAAGAGGGGCAAGATAGTTAATGATATGATTTCTGGAGCTATTGGTGGAACGGTGGGAACTATTGTAAACACTCCTTTTGACGTTGTCAAGAGCAGAATTCAGAATACTCCCAAAGTTGCTGGCCAAGTCCGCAAGTATAACTGGGCGTTCCCTTCTGTTTTAACTGTATTCAAAGAAGAAGGTGCTGGGGCTTTATACAAAGGATTTTTGCCCAAGGTGAGATTTCCTGTTCCTCACTTGAGATTGCGTATTTACTCACCTCTACTAGGTCCTTCGTCTTGGGCCAGGAGGCGGTATCCTTCTGGTAGTCTTCACAACTGCTATGGATACTTTCCGTAAATGGCAATCATAAACTGGGTCACGGTGTTAAAAAAAGCAACATTATAGAAACTGGTTGGGCTAGCGGGTGGCCACGCGACGTCGATTTGTCGCATCATGCCTAGAGATCTAGATGGCGCTCATCGTTTAGACAATTTCCTCTTGGATTAGATAGGTACGATATATGCATGTTCTTTTTTTTTTTTATCTAGGCGACAGTCACGGTAGTTTTACGGACTTTATAAATAAAGCTTTTATGGCTTAAAGGCAACGAGCAAAGGATCACGAACTCCCCTTAGGCGCAGACATTTCAGCTCAGCGCTATCACTTTTCTAATTCAATGTATTTGTCACATTAGTCCTCTATCAGGAAGGTGTTGAATCATGAATTTATATGCATCTGTCAGCCACTTGGTCCTTCAGTTGCATAAATATTTCTGAGCTCTTTCTCTCAGTCGTTTCCGCTCGCTTCTTTGGATCACGATGCTATCGAAATACACTACTCATTTTCATAATTTGTTTCTTGGTTAACATGATACAATAGTCTCCTGGCACATGCTACTTCTCAGATCAGCATCCGTACCATTGGTGTACACTATCAACGATATTCTCAGAAGCGAAAGCACAACGAGGGGATCCCTTCTACCCTCTGTTTTTGCCAAGAAGAGATATATCCTATGCCCAAGGTGGTGTATACTACAACTCTTTGAAGCGGTGAAGCACCACGTGATTAATGACTGCCTATATAAACATATCATCTCGAAAGCCTTAGGCCCTTCTTCATCTTCATCTTCATCTTCATCTTTACCCTTTCATCTCTTCCTATACACGCACTGCTTCCGTCTCCAACTATATTCGCAACGTCTTCACTGCTTCACTTACATCTTTATTTCTTACCAGCATTTACACACCTTGCCTTCCTTCTGCTATGCCTCTCTCTAGCTGTTAAGGTGTATGAGGCAGTCATTCGCAACAATTTGTTCATTCTATTTAACTAGCCCTGGGCACAATCCACAATCATTATGGATGATGATGACCTTCCGATTGTTGACCTCACTCCGGCTGATTCCGACGTCGTCGCCCCTGTGGATGGCGATGAGTTCTTTCTTTATCAGCATTCAAGCGAAGGTGATCAGAGTCTACAACATAATGTTTCACCTGATGGCGATCCTATGATAGTAGATGAAAATTCTACCCAAGATCAAGATGTGGCAATCGAGGATGCCAATGTTGTCTTGCTTGCTTCGTATCAAGGTGATGACAATTTGCCCAGTAACGTGGAGAATGAAAATACAACTATGGACGAACCTACTACCTCTTCCCAGCCCATGAATGAGGGACTCAGTGCCTTGACACCCGAGGGCGATGACGATGAGGCAGTCAGTGACTCGGATGAAGAGGGCATTTTTCAGTTCTCTGGTGGTGCGAGGGTCAGCCATCTCAGACGCCTCTGGGCTGCCCTACATGAAAAATCAAAGGACCAAAAGAAACGATCGCGCCTATTAGAGAAAAAATACCGAGAACTTCAAAAAGAACACAACAAACTCCTAGCTGATCTCAAAAAGCAGAAAATTGAGATAGAAAGGCTCAAGCGTAGAGGAGGGACACGCCTGCATACGGAAGCTGTAAGTAGTCTGATCGACTATGAGAGGAGGGCATAGAACTTGGCTAACTAACGGATCAGACTTGGCCATCTTTATTCAACAGGCCTAGAGAATGTTGGAATAAGATTTATAAAATTGCCTGCATGGAGGGAAATTCTTCGCCTCTTTTATCGAAGCTGCATCCAGATTTACACCTGACAATGCCGACAAAATCGCAATTAAGACGAAATTTACTGCAAACCGAGATTCAACCTCGAGAACTGACTTTGCGTTCTTTCAAAGTTTTCGAAATACCCGACTCAATACAATTTCAAATTTTGAGACATTGTCTCACCTTCAAAGGGCAGGTAGTTCATGCTATTTCTCGCCTAGACCCGCACCATCCGGCAGATGAAGTGCCTATGAATCGACTTCAAAAGCCGAGTTATATTCATCGCTTACACGTGGGAAGAAGCCCGGTCAGTATCACATTTTCACCAGATCCAAACGTCTTCCTATCTCCACTGCTAGTGTGCAAAAGGTGGCACTTCTGGGGCAGTCACATATTTTATGGCGAGAATACATTTGCCTTTTCTTCTTTGGGCGAATAGGGTCGCTTTGCCAAAGGGATCAAGGCAAATATTCAACGCCTTCAGCATGTTGAGATTCTATGGATAGGATCGCAATATCTCACTTTTAGTCCAAATATTCGAGGAAAGTTTACATCGCATCGCACATTCTCATTGGTATATTTTCCCGAGGCGATTCGTCTAAAGACTCTCGGTGTATATCTTCAAGAGTCCAGTGAAGAGTATATGCGCCGTAAACATGAACCAAAAGGCATAATACATCACATGAGTGGCAAAACTCAACTGCAGCCCCATTACAGAGGTTTCCGTGCACTACGCACGTTACAAGGGTTAGACTATGTCTTGTGCCTTCGAGGAATGGATCGAGTCGAGTTTTGGGATTTCGATCGGTGGCTCGCCAGTAGAGAACAAAAACGACCTGTGCGAGATTTCAGTTTCACAATAGACGTAAATAACTCTGTTCAAAGGCCAAAGGAGACGAAGGATCAGGAACGATCGCAAATGAAAAACCTATTTCCAGTACTCAACTCGTTCATACCGTCAGAAGAAGACTGGGCCATTCTTCTTGAAAGTCAAGAGCTTGTTAAGCAACGAGACGACGATGATGGCATTATGCCGCCACTACCGCGCGAAACGGAGCCTGCTCAAAACTATGAAGCTAGATCATCCGGATCACCTACAATAGTTATTGACAGCGACTCTTCATCAGATTCAAGTTCTGACACTGATACCGACTCTGATTCTGATTCTGATTCTGATTCTGATTCTGATTCCGATTCCGATTCTGATCCTGCCTCTTCCTCTCAGCCACGACTCAGTCCACGCCCCAACCTGGAGCAACCAGGAGCCGTGTCTAGTTCTCGTGCCAACTCATCTCCAGCTGAAGATCCTGTGTTGAATAATTCTATCTCTGTTTTAGATAACTCACAAACCAGCGGTATGATACCAAGACTTGAGGCACTTCGCCTACAAGACAACAGTGCCCGCTCAGACTTGCACGCACTTGAGGCACCTTGTGACGAACAAGAAATTTACGAAAACCAGGACAGTGACGATGAGTCCACAATTGTTCCGGATGACCGATCCATCACTTCACATCAAGAACTTGTTGACCTCACTCACGAAGGACCTATTTCTACAAATATGACACCGTCTACTCCAAGCTCAGCCAATAGCCATAGGTCAGACAGCCCATTATTTGTCCAAGACGAAGGGTTTGGCGCCCCATACCAGGCGCCACCATCATCTACTGGGCAAGCTCGAGATGATCAAAGCGTGAGGAATGGTTGGGAGAGTAGATCTGATCACTCTAGTAGGCTTGAGAGAGAAGGTAGCCTATTCCTTGGCCGCGAGCCTACCTATATGCGGCAAGCATCTTCCCCCTCGGCTCCAACTAATCGCCAAAGTAGCCCGGTATCGATTAGATCACAAGAAGAAAAGCCGATGATTGATCTTACGGGCGCTCACGACGATATTATGGAAGGTTTTTTGCCCTCTCACAGTTTAGCCATCGCGGCTGATGCCCCTAAACGTCCTCGCTGCAAGGTTGAAAAGGATGATGCTTCGGGAAGTGCGAAAAGGCTTCGTACTGCTTCGCCATGAGCAGTCACTATGAAAAGCAAGGCCATATATGCAAGGATGTTTATTACTTTGGCCCCAACAGTACCCTGGCATCGCGGCTGATGCCCCTAAACGTCCTCGCTGCAAGGTTGAAAAGGATGATGCTTCGGGAAGTGCGAAAAGGCTTCGTACTGCTTCGCCATGAGCAGTCACTATGAAAAGCAAGGCCATATATGCAAGGATGTTTATTACTTTGGCCCCAACAGTACCCTGGCTTTCCTCTCTTCTTTTTCTTCTTTGTTATCTTTTTTTTTTTTTCCTTTGCTTTCGTATCGTTAAAGGGGGGAGCACGAGAGCTCAACATTTTCAATTGGCTTTTCATTTTATGGATTTAACTGGGATGAGGATGGGAACAATTGGTTTTTGAAAACGATGATATATAGCTCATGGGAACGGAGATATTATGCTAACTCATTCGCTTATTTGTTCTCATGGCTTCAACATTGCTGTGGGTAAAATGATGATTCCCTAGAGTAATCATAACCTGGGTTTTACTACGTAATCAATGTTTGAACACATCCATATCCAGATAAAAAAGGATACGCCGAATTCTCAATCATCGACAATATCTGCAGGTTACAATTTTCACCCTGGCGGAAAAAACAAGACATTTTATGTTAGCAGTGCTACATATGTAGGGTAGTAGTAATACCAATGCTACCACCAATCAGATTGTGAGGGGCTTCTCGTTAGAAACCATGCCTAACCAGAATCATATAATAGAACAGCTATAGTTATTTTAAGTTATGTGTCTAAATGTTATCAGGGTATAGTGTAATTTTATAATATTTAAAAGCTATAAATTATGCTGCTAATACATTAAAATGAATGAGCCTCGTGCCTATAAATTAAGTGTTCAAATGTTAAGTTCTTGAAGGGATAGTATTCTGTACTCCGTACTGCGTTACTAAATGCCCTGGAATTATGACCCACAGCAGCTTCATAGAGAATGACCTCATAATTCTACGGAGAACTCCGGACCCAAACAATCCAATGAAATGGTAGTCTGACAGATTCAAAAATCGGCGAGTTCGGAATCGCCTGCTTTTCCTTATGTCGCTAACTAATTTCCCATTGTACAAAGTACATTAAAATCATACGTTATACGCCGCTGAGTTCCGTAGGTGCTGCAAATTTATTGTAGGGTAAGGCTTTTACTACTCCGTATATTTCCCTCAATCAAGTAGCGTGGCTGGTGGCTGGGGTCCACTGAGTGCCATGTGCGTGACGTATGTTGAGCCCGTAGTACGGAATACTCCGTTCCTTGATCAGCTGACAAAAACACATAGACAACTTTGATTGCATGGATACAGTGGAATGCAATAAGTATTTGACCCCTATAAGTATCTCTTAAGCAGATTATCTATAATTGAGAGTAGTGCGTATAGCTGCTTTAATATAAATAACGTCGCTACATTAATGTGAACTATAGAAAGCATATCTACTGTTATTAATGATTAAAAATATAAGGCCCCTTTCTACCTAAAGATTCATTCACTATTCTATAGAAATCTAGTACGGAGTACTACTTTCTAAGTAAGTATTTATATACTATACTAAAATCTAGCGCTATCTTATAGTGGATGTACTCCGTAATTTGTGATGTAATTAGCCTATAGTAGCAGGACATTTACTTCCTAAAATAGGTAGACTCTTCAAAGATACTTAGAGGAGAGGTTAACCACTGTAACCCCATTCAGCATGATCGGATAATTTTGTCTACCCACTACTCTGTACTTGCCCTGGGGCTTTTTTTCCCTTTACCTTTTAACGTAATCAGCCAAGCCAGGCGTACGTAAACTGACTCAAGCTAGCTGGGGAACAAGGCGAGGCGACCGATTTGCTCAACCTACCTACCCTTCAATGAACCGCTTTTACCTTCTGTTCCGACTCTCGTCCTGATTATTTGTTCTCCAAACTTCGCCACTTTGTTCGGCTTACAGGGGCTTCGTAATCACTCGCAGAACGTAAACTTGCGTTCCTCAGAAGTTCGCGAGTGCATCCTGTTCGCGTGGTACCGTCTTTCCCCTTTGTTTAAGCGCCGCCGCGGTGACTGCATTGCGATCAGCCGCCCTATGCCTAGCACCTACACCAAACCGTCATCCTACACCAAGCTTGCTGCCGTGGAGTCCCGACTGGCGATTTCATTTCTGTGAGGCTCGTCAGCACTGAGTCTTTTTACTCTTCCTCTGCTGTTTGTCGCCTTCAATCATCGATTTTCAGATCCGCAACGTTTTGCGGCTGATTCGTTGCGCACCTCAGCTGCGATCACTCACTCACTCTTCTCTTCTCCTTTCCCGTTGGCTGTGAAATTTGAGCAACGCCGACGGCCGAACCAATTCTTATCAACCTACAATCCGCTTCCGTGCGCCAATCCCCTAAAGCAGCGGCAGCACGCATCTCTTTCTTCTTTTTCTTTCTTTACCTCATTTTACTCTCACAACTAGAATAATACAATTCGCCCGCCATGTCGAAGGTTATGCGCAGCGTGAAAAACGTGACCAAAGGGTACTCTCATGCCCAGGTCAAGGTCCGAGATGGTTTGTCGCTACTTAGAACTAGCCCATTCAAGTTTAGTGATGCTAATCGCAAGACTTCTTCTATCCTTATAGCGACGAGCAATGATCCATGGGGTCCAACTGGCACACAGATGAGCGAGATTGCTCAGATGACCTTCAACACGTATGATACCCCAGGCAAGCAGGCGGTACAGCGTCAACTAAGTTTAAGCTCTTTTGCAGGTCCACCGAGTTTTACGACATAATGGATATGATTGATAAAAGACTCAATGACAAGGGCAAGAATTGGCGTCACGTTCTCAAGGCGCTCAAGGTTCTTGATTACTGTCTGCACGAGGGCTCTGAACTTGTTGTCACATGGGCCCGCCAAAGCATCTACATCATCAAGACACTGCGAGAATTCCAATACATTGATGAGGAGGGCCGTGATGTTGGGCAGAACGGTACGTTTGATTTTCCCGTCGCTTCCGGTTGACAATTCACTGATGCAGCGCAGTCCGTGTTGCGGCGAAGGAATTGACCGCGCTTATTCTCAATGACGAGCGACTGCGAGCGGAGCGAAGTGACCGAAAGTCTTGGAAGTCGCGAGTGATGGGGCTTGATTCTGATTTCGGCCCGCAGTATGCTGAGCAATCTCAGCGGCGACAGCCACGATCGGAACGAAGAGTAAACGAGGAAGACGACACTGAGTATCGCCTCGCAATCGAAGCTAGCAAACATCAAGAGGAAGAGGACAGGAGAAAGAGACAAACTCAGGGCGGTGGCGAGAATGATGACGATCTTGCCAAAGCCATCAAACTGAGCCAGGAGGAGGAGGAAAGAAGGCGCCGCGAGCTAGAAGAGTCCAATGCCACATCTTTGTTTGATGATGACACTCCCCAAACGTCGCAGCCCCAGCATACTGGATTCAACCAAGGATACCAACAAGGCAATGCTGTAGATTTCTGGGCCAATCCCATTGGTCAGCAAGATGCACAGTTTCAGCAGCAGACGGGTTACCTGGGTAACGCATATACCGGATATCAGCAGCCGCAACAGCCGCAGCAAACTGGCTTCCAGCCAAACTACAACGCCGGTTTTGGCCTTGACAATTTCTCGGCACAGACGGGCAACCAGCAGGGGCAGGCATTTGCTCAGCAGCAACACTTGGCTCAACAGCAGCAGCAGCAGCAGCAGCAACAACAACAATTTCTGCAACAGCAGCAGCTTGCCCAGCAGCAACGGTTGCATCCTCACCAGGCATTGGATTTAGCTGTCCAACCTGGAAGCAACAACCCCTGGGCGACTAACAGCCAGCTGCAACAGCAATCCCTATTGCCTACACCAACTGGCTCCAATAACCCCTTCGCTCAGAACAGGCCTCAATCAGCAAGACCTGCGACATCTTCTCTTAGCCCTCTGCCAGAGCAAAAGACTCTGTCCAACTTTAGCCAACCTCAAACCCAACTGCAACAGCAGAGGCCTGCATTTAATACCCCGCAGAGAGAGCTTAGTGAACATGAAATGAAGCTGAACGCTTTGCTGGCCTCTGGAGATGGTATGGATACCTACGGCAATACGGGAGATTTGCGAATTCCTGCACAGCACACAGCTCCGGGAACGTTTATCAATAGCGCTGGCGCAGGGCTTGGCCGTCTTAACCCGGAAGCTACGGGTAACAATCCTTTCTTACGGCAGCAATTTACGGGAATGCCGAGCATCACTTATGGTGGCCAGCCTCAGATTAATAATAATCCATTTGGAGGCCAGCAGCGACCGCAGCAACAGGGTCAACCCCAAGATTTAATTCAGTTTTAAGCCAATAAATAGTTTGGCTAAACTTTTATATACCAAAGATGAGACGGTCGGATTTTTATTGCTCTTGACGCTCTTTCTGACACCGCAATTTCGGTTTGTTCCTGTTTATGGACCTATACCTTGCTTCAAGGTGAAAAATTCTCTCCCCGTTGCAACGGCTCTTATCCCGCAATATCGTACCACCTTTTTTTTTTCTTTTGACTTTTACTTTACTGAGGGGGGGGAATAAGATAACGCGTTTGGGTGGACTGAGATGGAATTAAACTGGGCATTCTCTTCATATGATGCACGTTGTATGGTAGACAACGCGTCTCTGGAATTTGTTCCAGCCTAGCGTCTTTCAAATATATCGTAAAAATGCTCATATAAGCAAAATAGCTTATATATATAATAATAAAATATATTATATATATAAGAGCAATATAATATATTGTTATAGTCACAACGAACCCGGAACATCAATATTCCGAATAACCAGAGAATCGGTGCCCAAGGACGACTTACTATATGTAAGAACGTTCTACTGTAACAACAATTAGAAGGGGTGCTAATTGAGCCAATGATCAAAAGATTCGCCAATGCTAGCACTTTGTGCTGGCATTGCCCCTTACAATAGCTTATAACAGATATTCTATTACATCTACGGAGTACCTATTACGATCATTAGATAGCTTAGATGGGTCAAGTCGTTAATATAGCATTAAGATAAAATATAAGTTAGGGATACTGCAAAGGGAAAAGGACCAGTCAGGTAGGCAGTCTTGGTAGTGATTATATTGCAAGACTAATTCTTAAGGAAGAGAAAAGAAGACTATTCCTAGGAGTAATGAAGGGAGGTTCTTATACCTGATAGCTAGAGCTAGACCTCAGCGATGCCCTAGTATCCTCTTCCTTATAGACAGAACAGTCCCCGAGGAGGTCTGTTCGTTGAGGTATGACTACTTCCGGATCCCGGCCCACGGAGGTCTGTTTTCACGTGACCCTTGTAGGGTGCCTTTAAGGCATGCTTTTCCTATCCCACTAAAATTATAATACTTAATATAATTCAATTTTTATAATGATTTTAAATAATTAACTAACTTTTAACATCACTGATAAATTTATAATATTAATTTTTATATTAATATATATATATATTTTAAATAATTAAATAAATAATTAATAAAAGCATTAAAAATTATAATAAACAATATTTATTAATAAAAACTAAAATAATAGTTTTATTAAGATAAGTATTGTATTTTTCTTAAGCTATGTTAATAGATAGGGCCGACTTCAGGCGTTGAGTCACACTTAGGGTGCTAGATAGCAAAATTGGGGTGCTGAATAGAGAATCTCCTGTTACCAGGTACGTCGGTGGGAAGCGCCGGATGGCTGCGGACAAGTACCGAGCAGGTATCATGAGAGACATAGACAAGTCATGGAGTGACTCCTCAGTCGCTATGTTCCAAGGGCTGATTGGAGTTGGAATTGGAGTTTACCTAGTACATACATAGTACTAGGTAGCTGCACCACCACCACCTAACTGTATATCTGTACGTCACCGCCTGTACCTAATAGGTGTAGTTTAGTACCTGATATCTGTACTGGGAACCCCGTACCACCACTCACTCCGTGCTTGTACTCTTATGCCTCTCCACCATTCGTCCGTCCATCCTGGCTGTCACAAAACCTTATCAGCCATCGTAGAAGAAGCATCAGTCTTTCCATCTACCGCAACACCCCCACCCTTTCCCTCCAAAACCACCGTCTTCCGCATCCTTTACCTCACCGCTTGGCCAAGGCTTCAGTGCGTGTGCGGCGTTGACGAGGGCGGCTTCTGCCAGCACTTGCGCGCTGTTCTTTTGGCCGATGACGAACGCCCATACCCTGGCCAATTATCACGGGGTCCCTAGGTCAGGGACGAGTGCCGGGGGCGAGTGACTCTTAACTTGCTAAAAGGAGCTCGCGTCCTGTGACGATACCCGTCTCCACAGAGTTTATCGATTCGATACCTCTGCTCTTGTTTGGAAATTGCATCTGTCCGGGATTGCAACATCTCGTCTCTCTTCTACAAAAATACAAGAGATGTAAAGTGTTTGCGGATAACTGTAGCGAATTCGCCTATTCTTTTTATCTAGAAATCAGTATCTGCGTTGGCTGCCTGTCTTAAGGCGGGGGGTAACCATCAAGGCCATTTCATCACATTCCCCCTCTGCTGCCTGGCGAGTTAGCCAAGGTTGCCTCGTCTGCGGACCACGATTGACCACTCATCGGCTTCAGTTGACATTGGCTGCATCGCTCTCAAGGCCGCTAATATTAGGGTGAAATTTTTTTTTTTTAAAAAAAAAGAAAAAAAAAAGAAAAGAAAGATAAACGTTGCTGCCCATACTCCTCGACGCGAGCGCCGGTCAACCGCAGAGAGAGCGGACGAGCATCCATCGACACTGCTAGAATCAACGCCTATACCAACGATGGAAGAGCAGTTTCAGTACCAGGCCGACACCCCTATCCGAGTTTGATCGACTGCCACCGTTTCTCTCGTTCTCTCTCCTTAGAGCATTCCGGTTTCCGGAGCTGATACAACTACCCTTCCTCCTTTGATCAGAATGCATCAGCAAGCCCGAGTGCCCCCGAGGCTTGCCTCACCGGCAAGATCACCCACAGCACGATCTAACAGCACGAGAGAAAGTGCCATGGGCTCCCGTCCGCGGGCGGGATCGAATCTTTCTGCCAGAGATTCGGCGAGCTCACCAACAATTGAGCAAGCGGGGCCACCGGCTGAGTCCATCAAGAAGTTGGATCAGATAGTCCAGGTAGGTTGAATTATTGCCGAGTCATCTCAAACAGGCCTCATCTCTCTTTTCTGTCTCTTCCAAGAGTGGTCGATCATTCGCTAACTTTTGTTGTATTTGTAGAACTTCCATACCAAGATTGCTGCGGTAGTCGTCGCTTCGCGTATGAAAGTTAAACCAGTTCATAATGCCAATGGAGGGCCGAAGATTAATAAATGGGTAGGACCAGACTTATCTACACGAATGGGAGAATTATCATCTGACCATCTTGCTATAGTACCAGATCGAAACTGAAGAGATTGATGAATTTAGGGAAGAGCTGAGGATATGGAAGAACTGTGGTAGCCTTGAGAACCGCCCTCCACCAATGATCATCGAAGTCTACCTTGATGCATCGAGCCTCAAGGAGAGTCAGAGTCTTGTCATCATGGATGAGGATGGAAAGCGTTGGGATGTAATGGAGCAACTCGCAGCATCGACATCCTCGAGTGGCAGCGATTCTCTCAACACAGTGAGAAAGCCCACTGAGGTAATTCTGGAACGATGGAGGGTGGAACTAAAGTCGACAAACGACAATCCCTTGGACGACTTTGGACCAATCTTACCCACTATTTATAAAAAGGCCATTGTCTTTTTCCGATCTCTCTTCGTCGCTATAAAACTGTTACCAGCTTGGAAATTCGCTAGCCAAGGTGCTGTTAAGAACTCTCACCCTGCCTTAATTCCCCGATGCAGGATTCGGATGTCTGAGTCTGATAGACCAATGCCCGACCTATTAAAGAATCCCATAGATGGAAGGAGAGACGCAGTAACAGAGTACATGTTTGGAGATCTCGAAGTGCCTGTAGGAAGGTTATGCACTTCTGTGATTTATCGAAATGATTGCACGTTTCGTGTTGACGACGCAGAGTCACTTCTGAGCTCCCGCTTTATGGGAGTTGATGAAAACTTCTTCAAGCCATCTTTGCCACCACGACAGAATACACCCGTGGTAAGCTCGCTACGGGACCATCGCCGTGGAGTAAGTATGAACGACGTTAATCAGACGTATGGCAGTCTGTCAACTTTTCATGGCGATGGACCTCTGGGAGCCAGTCCAATATCCGCGCTTCGAGCTGTTAGGCAGCCCGGCTCAGACACGAGCTCTCCCCCAGCATCACTGCCGCCCCAGAATGATGCCGGGACCGCTGCTCCCCATTCCCTGCCAGTATCGGGGCGTGCGCCAACAGCACGACCTACAGCCCGCATTGGTGAAGAACGAAGAAGGCCATCTATATCTTTCCAACCATTCAAAGCCGGGTCTCTCTCAGGATCTCCTGTACCGCGACAAAGCGAACCAGAATCGCCTGCATCGCTTACCCGGCCTAGTTTACCACCATCTCTCCGCCAGCCAGGAAATCGATCTTCATTGACCGCGGGTATGCCAGCTTCACTTCGAGGTGGGCCAGCTACGACAAACACTACTGACACGTCAGCAGCAGGGTCACCCCGACCAGCATCGGCCAGTCGATATAGCAGCAGCTTTACTCACCGAAGAGGGCGTTTATCGATTGGTGGCACGAGCCGGGCAGGCGACGAAGAGCAGAGCAGCAGCGGAAGGCAGAGTTTGGCTTCCTCGATTGTACAGCCAGGATCTGGATTCCTTGCCGAGGTTGGGGCAGCAAGCTATAGCTCTATCCAAACCGAGGAGGATGATATCTCCGATTTTCTGAAGGCTCTAGATAGCAAGAAGACACTCAAGAGCCTCGAACCAACGAAGAAAGGAGAATCGACGACGAGCAGGACGGTAGCCCAGTTGTCCAAATTCCACATGATGAGAGAATCGAATAATGCTCTAACCGAGTCGATGACTTCTTCAATGCAGCTTAACCGCTCCTCAACAGTTTCTAGTAGACAGCTCGTAAATCTCACCGGGATTGGGGGAACGATTTCGGTCTCTACATCATCTTCTCCTGGAAAGCCAGTATCTCCACATACGCCGCATACACCCGCGATACCGTCCCGTCTGAGTGAGAATTCAATCATCGACTACGCTCCAGCCTATAAAAGGGTAGAGCCGCCGGAGCGAGAGCCGCAGTCATCTAGGACAGTAGGGCCCCAAAGGCAAGGTCCTGCGACGCAAGATGGTACGACTGCAATTGATATTCCTTTGTCTCCTAGGCTAGGTACTTATCATCGACGGTCGAGCTCCGTCGCTCAGCAAGTGCGGGCTGCGGCTGCTGATGAGGAAGAAGCCGATTTGCCCTTTGCTACGCACCGAAGCATTAGTCTCGGAGCAAATGACAGAGAACCACCGACGTTGAGCGTTCTGCTCGGCCAGCAGATGCAGCTGGAAGATGGGTGCCCCGAACAAGAAGATGTATCCAGCGGGCTTCGGCCAGCAGCTGAGATTCAGACTGCTGACTTCTCGAGTGTGATGCAGCGAGGCTCAGCGAGTGCCACACCTCCAGAAGGTTTTATTCCAGCAGCGCAATCGAACTCTCCCTTCCGGCGACGGCGATACGCAGGCATGGCGGCTAGCCAACGAAATACCCCTCCCCAGTCTTCTCGAGGCAGTTTCAATGGATCGACTAGTAGGCTTGGTCGCCCAGACGATGAAGCCGTTGGCGAAGAGCCACTGGTATTTACTCTATCTGAGATGGATGCCTTGGGAAGGCGAAGTCTAGAAGAAGGCCGGAATGGAGGCGGTGCAACCTCTGATCGGCCACCTTTTGAGCCACGAGGCACGACTCGAAGAGGGTGGGCCGAGTGATTGTGATTCGTGAGCTTTGCTTCTACTAAAGATTGATTGATTACACAGATTGATTGATAGATTGATTTGTCTTGCTTAAATATCCCCCAGTGTCGGGATTTGAGACAATGCATTGTTTTAATGATTTATTGGATATTTGGACTCGGTCTTGGTGGCGTCTAATGGCATCTCGCATAAACTGAACTCTTTTCTTCTTTCTTTCTATTTCTTCTTTCTTTCTATTTCTTCTTTCTTTCTCCTTTTGGATACTGGTAACAAGGAAGCCCTCACAATGGCACGGGGACCAGGAGTTTTTATTTCTACGCAGTTTTATTTATTTCTTCTTCTTTCCTTTCCTTTCCTTTCCTTTACTCCCCCCCCCCTTTTTTTTTATTTTTTTATTTTTTTTATTTATTTATTTATGAAAAAACCGTCTTTCATGCCTTTTTGGCTGGCGAGCGATGTGTTATTTACGCTATGTTGTTACTCGTTTCACTACCTACCATTTGGGGGATCTGGCCTGGAGAGCCTGTGTATGTATCAAACAGGCGATGAAAGAATGTGATGGATTGGACACGTACTCAGGCAGACTTGATGATGTTTGGATCTACGAGATGCGCTGTATTGAAGAGTAAATGGAGCCTCGAGGCAATGTATGAAGTAGATGAGGTTTAAAAGGCAGGAATTTAGGCAACTTTTTATTTTTATATAAATTACTCTCTGCGTTGTATTACCTTGTAACATCTCTTTTCAGGCAAAGTGACATGCAAGCGTAGTAGTAATCTTACTGTAGGCATGGTAGATGCACATTGCACATTCGATAAGCTCATAGTATTGCGTTGCATCAAGCCTGATTCGCCTTGGTCATGATATGGAGAATGCGTGAAGTGAGGCGGGGTGGAACGGCGTGGGTTGGAGTGGCGCGCGGCCAACCACGTAATGGGAGCGCCTCCTTTAGCTGATGTGCCCCTCAGTATCAGGATGACGAAGTTGGGTTCTAGCTTATATTGTATTAATTTTGGTTTTCAGGTTTACTTCTATATTGTTACTTTTTAGAGGGGAAAAAGCACCTTATAATTAAATATGCGTAATGTAGTGCCCTGTCCTTTCTGTATTTCGTGTCTCTGGGTGCGATACCCTCGTACGCTATTTTGAGCCGACTTGATGTGCGAGTAAAGAGAATAAAGACGCACTCCCGTGATCTGCTGTTTTGGGTTTGTTTGTATACTCGCCAGCTACTCTTTTCTTTCTCTTTTTATTTTCTTTCTCTTCATTTCATTTTTCTTTCTCTTCATTTCATTTTTCTTTCTCTTCATTTCATTTTTCTTTATTTCTATAAGGATCTCTCGTGCAAGTCTGTTGACCTCTTTATACTGGCTTGTGCGAATCCACAGGTGCTACCTTACTGTATTCCGTACCTGCTGCAAAGTGCAGGCGGAATCCACCTGCACCGCCACCTCTTAAACTCGTCATGTCCCGTTCGCACTAGGTGGCTCACCCAACTTAACTCGGCTCTATACATACTTCGTACCAACGATAATCCTTCAACTCCAACATCCCGTCGTCATTGTTGTATCAGCTACAACGCACTACAACGGATATTGACGAGTCGCAGTTACTCATCAGCATCTAAACTAAGGACGTCAAATCCGTGCGCAACTGCATCTGGAGCTTTTCATCTTTGGCTTCAGCTTCGGCCTTCAATCAGCGTCATACCTATCTGTAATCGTTAGCAACCATGTTCCGAGCGGCGGCGGCTGGGCCGTTTGACGAAGTCGTTAGTGAGTATCCTGCGAACACAATAGAGCGTCAAGTCTGCCCTTATCAAGGGCTGAAGAAAGGGTTCTTTTTAAAAAAAAAATGTTTTATACCTATTTTCTGACATTAATGCTGCAGCCAAAGCTACTGACGAGAATCTGACGTCGGAAGACTGGGGTGCCATCATCGAAGTATGCGATAAAGTATCTGGAGACCCGAATGGCTCCAAAGAAGCTGTTCAGAGCATGATCAAGAGACTTGCGCACCGTAATGCTAATGTACAGCTATATACTCTCGAGGTTCGTCTTCCTTTATTTCTCTTTCTTTTCGTTGTCTCGTGGTAACGATTTCCCCGCTCGCATGGCGGCAAAATAGCTATTTACTAACACTGCTACTGCCAGCTCGCGCACGCTCTATGTCAAAACTGCGGGAAGCAGATGCATCGCGAAGTCTCCAGTCGCGCTTTCACCGAGGCCTTGCTGAAGCTGGCCAATGACCGAAATACGCACCAGCAGGTCAAGATTAAAATCTTGGAGAAGATGCATGACTGGAGCGACATGTTCAGCAACGACGCCGATCTAGGTATCATGTACGACGCATTCTATAGATTAAAGCAGAGCAACCCGACGTTGCAGCCGCCGAGCGCACCTCAGAAACAGGGCCTAACCGACCAAGACCGGCAGAAGGAGGACGACGAGCTGCAGATGGCCCTCAAGCTCAGCTTGCAGGACGAAGAACATAAAAAGACTCCTCAGTCAGCACCGACTTCCCAAACTGGGTCGAGCGGACAGCAGCAACAGAACGTTCCCACTTCCACCGCAGTGCCCTCAGGAACTACAGCTGCCACAGTGAGCAGGGTCCGCGCTCTTTTCGACTTTGTGCCTTCAGAGCCCGGCGAACTGGATTTTAAAAAGGGCGATGTTATTGCTGTACTAGAGAGCGTGTATAAGGACTGGTGGCGAGGATCACTCAAGGGAAAGACGGGAATCTTCCCTCTCAACTACGTTGAAAAGCTGACGGACCCCACGCCGGAGGAGTTGCAGCGAGAGGCTCAGATAGAAGCAGAAGTCTTTGCTGAGATCAAGAATGTGGAGAAGCTCTTGACTCTATTAAGCGCTTCGAATATGGGACCACGAGAAGAAGATAACGAAGAGATTTCGGTATGTTATATTTGTGGCAGATTGAAGTGGATGCTCGCTTCGAAGAAAACAAAAAAGAAGAAAAAAACATTAATGCGATTACTAATTTGATCTGCAACAGAAACTATTTCACCAAACTCTCGCAATCCGGCCTAAGCTGATCAAGCTGATTGAAAAATACTCACAGAAGAAAGGTAATGGTTTACTGCCCCGCTTGCAGTAACGACTTATCACTAACGAACATGACATAGATGACTTTACCCAGCTGAACGAAAAATTCATCAAAGCTCGGAGAGACTACGAGGCTCTACTTGAAACATCTATGTCCCATCCTCCTCAGCACAACTACCAGCAATATGCCATGCGCCCAGGGCCTCAAGGCTATCCTCCGGCAGGAGCTGGCTATCCACCACAGCAGCAAGATCCCCAGAGATTCTATACTCCTGCTCCTCAAGGTTCGATTGCCTGCAACCCTAATTCACTTGAGTATGAGAAATTATCATTAGTTGCTAACCGTTTGTGTAAGACCGGCCACAGCACCAGCAGCCTTCTTCCCCACCTCCTAATTTCCAACAGCCTGGTGTACCAGCACAAGCTTCTTCTCAAACTGCGCCAGCGCCGTTCTATATTGCAGGGTCTGAAGTATCAACCCAAGCCGCTGCTGGTCAATCACCTGCTGGTCAACAATATCCTCCGAGAGAGAACGCTTCTAGAATACCTGTCAATGGTAATCAGCTCGCTCCCCTCAAAATTACTTCACCACCGCCTCCTTCGAACTTTAACCCCTACCCACAACCCCTTAACCAGCATCCAACGAACACCTACGGTGCCCAGGAGCTAGCTACTTCTGTATATGACTCTCCTATTGCCCCCAACAATCCGAATTCCGCTTCCACATTCTCCAGCTCTGTCTATTCTCAAGAGGGCCCTACTATTCCCCATCCAAATGATACCGAGCAAATAGCTCCATACACCACGCAACAAACGCAATTTCAGAGCTACCAGCCTCCTCAACAAACTCCTTCTGCTCCTCAAGGGCAACCGTCCCAACGCCCTAATAACGTTATGACTCCATCGCCTCTACAACCCGGCAGCTCTGCTTATGATGGCCATCAGAGACTATCTAGCCAGTCAGGCGCAGCTTCTGAACCCCAGTATAGGCCTTACGTACCTCCTGGCTCATCTGAACCTAGCGCCCCTGCTCCAAGCGACTACTACCGTCAGCCCGGTGTCTATTAATACGATTTTATACATAAAATGTCGAAAAGTAAAAGAGGCTGGCTTCTGACTGTATCTGGTCGAATGACAATAAAACAATATGGAAGCGATTTTCCTTGTGTTCTTTTAGGTGAGGAAGAAGGGCTACTTTTTATATAATTTTGGGTTACAGGAATGAAATGGCTAGCGAGGGTATATAATAGGGAAATTTAGTAAGAGCAACCACGTCTCTTTTTCTTTTGAACTCTTTGATTTTGTAATTTGTTTTCATGCATTTGCTACTTATATTGATCCTTGGAGGCATATATTGTGAAATTTTGGGGCATCTTTAATGTTAGCTTGCGTAGTGCCTATGACCGGTATGCAAGAATGTGTGCCTCTGGATTCTTATGGTGATGAATCAGTTTCCTTTCGCCGCTATCAAAAGAGCTTTAATGATGGCATAGTATCATGTCCTTCCTCCCTCCAGGCCGAATATTCCTTTCAATGTCTCATAGTCATAATCATACTACTATGCTTTCCCTCTTTTCATACTACGACACTACCATCGTCGAGCATACGCACTATTCTCCTGCTTTTTCTGCCTCGTCTTCTGCATCAATCCCATGGCATCTCTCGCTCTTCTCCGCTCAGCGTCCGCTTCATTGTCATAATCAGCGTAAGTATCATCGCCTTGGCCGTGCGAAGTATGGATGGGTCTGAAGAGATCAATGATCTCATTGAGGCCCAACTTGAGGCCGCCCTTTTTGGCACCGCCTTCAATGGTTTGTTCAGCGAGAAGGCGCTTCTTCTCTTGGAGCTCAAGGATGCCTTCTTCGACGGTTTGAGTGACAGTAAGCTTGTAGACGACGACGTCGACAGTTTGAGTGAGACGATGGACACGGTCAATGGCCTGCTCTTCGACAAACTGTAATTAAATATTGGTGTTAAGAAACTTTCTTTATACGAATGGAGGTACATGGCTCATACGAAAGGAATAGTGAGAAGAATAAAAAGACGAAAAAGAACTTACAGGATTCCAAAATGGCTCGATGATTATGACCCTCGTCGCGGCTGTCAAGTTCAAACCCAAGCTACCACACTTCAGACTGCAAAGAAGCACTCTAGTAGATTTATCTTCACGTAGACTGCGCAGACTTTCTTCTCGCTCGTCATTCTTCATGCTACCATCGTAACGGGTGAATCGGAACCCTTCCTTGTAGAGAAATGGCTCGACCAAGTTGAGCATCGACGTGAACTGTGAAAAGACGATGAACTTATGCTCATGCGCCTCGGCACGAAGCAACTTGGTGAGTTCTCGAATCTTGGCAGACGAAAAGATGCTCATGCGCTCTGGGGCGGGTTGGAACTCGGAACCATCATCTGAACCCCCGTCCTCAGAATGAAATTCGGACTCTGAATCAGCGTCAGATTCAGAACCAGCTTCGGAATCATCACCAGAAGCGGAGACACTGGCTTTGAAAGTCTCGGTGCTCTTGTCCTCGAGCGTCTGAACAGCCATACTCCTAGTAATTTCAGAAATGGACAAAAGCGAATCGTCGTCTGAAGCCTCGTCTAAAGACTTGTAACCTTCCTCTTTCCTGACTATTGAGTCATCCACCACAAAGCTGCTGAGATTGCTTTTATCCTTGTCATCATCCTCCTCATCCTCATCTTCGGAATCCTCTGATCCTATCGAGTCCCCGCCGCCTTCTGCATTCTCGTCTTCCTCCCCACCGGCCTTACCCAACCGTAAAGCCCCCTGCTCGCTTCCAGAGACAAGCCAGGTACCATCATCTTCTTCCTCATCATCACTATCAATTACGGCATTGCGATTCCGATGGCGACGAGACTTTTGCTTCGGCTCTCCACCCGATTCCTCTTCCTTATTGTCATCTTCGTCATCACTGTCAACAACGGCGTTACGATTTCGTAGTCCTCGTGTCTTTTTTTGGGGCGTTACATCTTCCTTTTCCTGGGATTTGCCATGTTTGTTTTTCTGCTCTTTCTTGGATTTAGACGACGTCTTTTTCACAGCCTTCTTAATTTTCTTCTTCGGCTTCTTATCAGCGTAGAAAAATGCCAAATCTGAAGCACATTCGGCACAGTTATCATCTCCCGATTCGCATTCTTTCTTCTCCACTGGTCTGCCACAGATGCTACAGTGCTTTGTGCTAATGCCCATGCCTGAGAAAAGGTCGGCCATGGAGTCAATATCGGCATCCTTCTGCTTCTGGTTCGAAGAGTCTGTTGACAGCGCATCCTTGTCCTCTCCTAACTTGCCCTCGAGTAGCTTAGGGTGATTGCATGCCTGCCTTAGACGTAGCAGCAAGGTAAAAGCATTAGCGTAGCTCATCTTTTCTTTCATCATCCTCGACATGCTTTGATCGGCACGAGCTTCCAATTTCTGATAAAGTTTCCGTTCCGCAGGAGATAGCTCGGCAGCAATAGTGACTACCTTGCGGTTTGTATGTCTGAATCCATTGATCGACGTTGTGCCATCGGCTAACGCCACTCCGCCGGGGATAAGCGCACCGTCCTTTTTCAGGATCTCCTTCGTTCGTCTCTTCATGAAACAGCGTAGGAAGCTATGTAGCCTTCGAAGCGCAATATGACCTTTTCCACCCTTCATGGGTAGTTCTATCTGCTCCTTCCACGCTTTAATGTCATCGTAGGGTCTAATGCGAAGAAACTTGACCAAAGACTGCAGCTCCTCTAGATTGTTCTGCAGAGGTGTACCTGACAAGCACCATCGATACTCAGATCGTAGTGTGCAGCACGCTTTGGTAGCCTTTGCGTTCCGATTCTTGATGGTGTGTGCCTCGTCTAAAATGACTCGCCACCAGTGAAGACCAAAGCAGCCTGTCTTGACATCGCCTCCTGACTTGCCGTGCTCGGATACGAGGATTTGGTAGGTTGTGATGACAACGTCATACAACTTCAAATCCTCAAAGTTCTTCGTCCGTTGCGGACCATGATGTACCAAGACCTTTAATTCATGCGTCTTGAGTACTTTGTCTTTAATCTCTGACTCCCATTGCCTGATCAGTGCTAAAGGGGCAACAACAAGAGTTGTCTTGTTGATATTTTGAAAGGATTTCTTCCAACCCTCTTCGTCCTTCTTTGGTTTTTGATTAATGAGTATAAGAGAGATCGATTGGATCGTCTTTCCCAACCCCATATCATCTGCAAGCAATCCCCCCTTGGGAACAGTACCCTTCTTTACCGGGCCAAGCTCGCGGCCACGCATCCAGTTGACACCCTCGACTTGGTGAGGAAGCAGCTGCACTTTGAGCCCATTTACCCTACCGCCTTTAGCTATTGTCTTGAAATTTTTAATTTTTGAATCATCTTCATGCTTATTCTCTTCTTCTGATGGGTCTTGCTTTCCTTCAGGTTCCACCCCTTCGTCATCATCGCCCTCTAGGCCTCCCTCTAGCAATGCTTTGAGGTCTTCACTAGCCTTAGCTGGGTCTGTATAGAATATTTCGTCTCCATAGAGAGGCGGTTGTGATTGTGATATTGACGTCGACGTCGATCCGGTCGATGTAAAAATGGGTAAGGGAGGTGCCTTGCGATCCTGGTACGTCGGCGCCCTAGGGCCGGATACCTTGCTGTCGAGATGATGCTCGGGGCGAGTCTTCTGACGGATGAAGATGTCGGCTTTCTGCTTACGAGACGACATCATCTTGGCCGGGTGCCCGAAGGTCGGATGCGCTGTTGCCGATGCAGATGCATCGCGGGGCTCGGCTTGGACATTGCCCTTGAGATTGGACCAGCCGCTAATCAAGGCAGAGATGTCGGTATCGCTATCAGGCGACTTTTCTCGTTTGCTGCTGCCGCCATTGGAATCAATAGTCCGCAGCTGCTTTGGCGGCGCTCTTTCCTTGACCATCCTGATACCAAGTTTGTCAAAAGATAGTAGGTTGATGCTTGGGTTCCGATTATGGTGATGGCGGGGCAGAACTTTAGGGGTCCATTAATGATATTGATTATTGATTATTGGGCTCCAACTTTTGGCCTTGATTCTTATAATTCCTCAAAATAGAAAAAGAGAAGAAGGAAAAAAAAAAGGTAATTTTGAAAAAAAATAAAGAAAAGTTTAAATTTATTCAAATGTAAAACATGGTCTAAACTTGTTTGCTGTGCATTCGTTGCTTAGGTATTCTTGTAAGATGCAAGGCGTGCGTGCATTTTCAAACATGCTACTCAACATTCACATGGTTCATAGTCAGGTCCTTTGGTCAAATACCCAAAAGAAAGTAAATTTTAACGCCATAATACAATTGCCCCAGCAACTGGCCACCACTGCGCCAAACAGCATCGCGTTTGGCCGTTCAATGTGCACTGTGATAAACAATAAAAGGCTTAAGATTCACACAGTGCTTACAGTGCGGCTTGACGTCTTTTAGGGCACTGAGATCCCGTCTTGAAAAAGCACCAACTTCAATAGGTAAGACGCTAGTTGGTGGGTTGAGACCAAAGATGCGGATTGACTGTCTTGGATAAAAAAATACTTTTTGGATTTGACTATGCCTAAAGCTGGATTTTAAAAGAGTTGTCTAAAACAGTAAATGGCTGGTAGACATTAAAATATCAAGCCATTTATCTGCCTTCCTCTTGATCTTCCTCATCTTCCTCCTCTCCATTCCATACTGAGCTCTTATATATCATCAAGCCATTACCCACTCTACAGCTACAAGCAAGACTATCCGTCGCCAAACTTTAGAATCTAGTAGACCAGCTTGAAGATGTCGTTTCGGACGACGAAGCCGGTAATCTCGCCTCCAGGACCCTGGGTAACGCTAACTCTGAAGTTTTGAACAAAGTTTATCAGGTTCTCATCCTCATCAACCTAGAGTCTCACGGATTAGTACAATTGCCGCTGTAAATTTCGATGCTGAGAATTATTACCTTGAGCTTTCCTGTTACCAGAATCAGGAGATCACCAGTGGCAAGCTGGGCGTCGAGAGTGGAGAGATGGTGGCTGCTCATCTTGAAAGGGAGGCTCTATACACCAGTCAGAGGAGAAACTCGCAGTAAGTATGCCAAGGATGAAAAAAATACAACACCTACCGTCAGCTTCTCTAGAATAGATTGGGCACCTTCAAATTTCTGGGACTCGAAAGTCATGACGGATTCGTTGTTCTATGCGTAATGTTAGTGGGGTTGCTGTCTAAATTAAATGGTACTTGAGCAAGTCGCAACGTACGTAGACGGCTGAGAGACCCTGAATGTTGGTGCTCATTCCCGTATAGTAGCCATTGACAAACTGCCCTGTCCAATAGAAATATCTCGCGTTAGAGAAATCGGCTCAACGATAGTTGGATCGCATAAACATACTGGCGATATCTTCGAAATCTATTGTAGTTTTGCGTGATTAGTTTCGTCTCGGCGCATCGAGAAAGAGGGCTCTTTGGGGCGGGTTATCCCTTACTAGCTGCCATTTTGACGGCTTTTTTGTGTGTTGTTCTTCGAGAACTGATATAAGACTAGTTTTGCGCTAATATTAAGACGAATGTGAGATACTTGAGAACAAAGGATGGGTATGAATTCGTAAGTTGGGTTTGTCGCAAAATGTGCCCAAGGCTACGAAGATGATAAACGCAAGGAGGAATGGTGGGGTTGATGAGGGACACACAGTGCAAAAACGATTTTTAATAATGTCGATCTGTTAAACGCATACTGCCGTGATTTAGCTCCATAGATGCATATCGGATGGGATAAGAACTCCGATAAAGGGATGCATGCATTAAAAAGGATGTCGCTTTATATCTCGAAGCTGTTTGAAAATTTTAGTACCCCTCGTATTAAAGACACCTTTTTCATTGCCACTAGATAGATTTCAAACAATGAAATCGCTAAGCTCTTTTTCAATCACATTGTTGCACTCAATCCATTTTGATTATGAGTGTTAAGTATTTGGTAAGTCTATCAGCTTTTCTAGTGCTTCTTCACCAGGCGAACCTCCCCCCCCCCCATCTTTTTCATGATGATAAAACTTGCTCTTAAGAACGGCCAACTGAATCTTTCATGTTGATAATCTTAATCACCAACTCCATGTCTGACACTCACTCTTTTCTCTTTCATGTTTCTTTTCTTATCATATCATACATGAAATACGCAGCCGCTAACGGGGTCGCACTGCAGCCAGCCGAACACCACTTCCGCTTTCAAGCCATTCTCCCAAACGGAACCGTTTTTCTTCCATCACAGCATCTGATTTGATTCTCCCATGGAATCTCCACTTTCGACACTTTGCCATTATCACCTACTTGAACTTTCCTGCTACAATTTCTTGAAATGAAAAGCCAGAGTATGGCTGGCGTGTAGGTAAAAATGCATTGGATACCTATTATATAAGGTATTGTAAGAGGCAATGCCAGCATTGACAAATCTTTTGATCCACTGGCTCAGGCTCAGTTGGCACCCCTTCCAATTGTTGTTACAATCTTCATCAATACCGCGGTGATACTGCAATGGCGGACACCCTACCTTCCCCACCGGGCTTGGCGCAACCCAATATACTAACTAAGGCGTCCTCCTCGCCTTCTACTACGACATCTATCTGTACTCGTACTCAAAAATATAAATAATCCAACGTCCTTTTGTGTGTGTGTGTGTGTGTGTGTGTGTGGTGTCATCCTCTCCGTCATCCACGACTATAGACGCAGTGTATTCTGCTATCAGAGGCGACGAATTTCACAGGTGATGTCTGAAGGAACCATCGCATCGTCCGCACCCTGAACTCGATAGGTCCAACGTTAGCGGCCGCGGGAGATATGGCCACTGTGTTTGAACCCGACTCTAACCGCTTATGGCCTTGCAAAAGTGTGGATAAACCGGACAAGCTTCTTTGTACCTTCAAGGGGAACAGATTGTAGTTCTTATGTAACACTTAGAGGTTAATATCACTTATCCAGGATAACATAGCTCGCGAAACAAGAAAAAAAAGAAAAAAATTAAAAGAAAAATAATTAATGGTTAAAAGGTTTAGTCAATATAAGAGCTGTATACCACTTTGTGAACGATGTCCCTTTAGCTAAATTAATCCTTGGGCAGTACCCTTTTCTAGAAAGGCTCTCTTATAGCATTGATATTGTCACCTTTCGTAACTCTAAAGCAAATATTGATACATGACCGTACTACTTTATCGCTTTATCAGCGACAAGCTTGTAGGTCTCAGGGAAGACTTCAATAAAATAAGTTGAGCATTTTTATCGGCTATGGTTTGTTGTCCTTCAACCTTGTTGTGGTAGGGGTCCTGTGATAGCTTCTTAAAAATCTGACCTGCAATAACTCCTGGATGTCCTCTTGAGCTATTCTTCAACACAAACCTATCTTTACTGATCTCATGTTTGTATCGAACAAATGCTATAGGCCTTCAGAACATCGACTGACAAAAGTTCAAAACAGAAATGCTTTCGCACTACTATTCATGTCAAATAGGTTTTAAGGCTCTGTCTGAGATTTTTAATTAACGCCTATCAATTTTTCCCAGACATAATATAGCTTCCACAGACTCAGTTAAACCTCTATACATCGCTTTTATCTATGTGTAAGAGTTACATCATCTTTGCATCGTCGACTTGTCTCAGATGATTCCTCCCGTGATTATCTGAAAACTAAACATTCTTCAATCCATAAAACATAATCAATTCTTTGATTTCTGAAGTTATCCCAAGATATTTTACATAAATCCATGACATAGATGTTTTCTTCAGGTTTCCCCCTTGCGTTGCGTTGTCTTATGTGTGATGAATACAGCATACCAGCACCAGCACTCTACTACCTTGGGGTCAGAAGAGTGTAATATATCAGACTCAACAATGCTAATGATAGGAAAATGGTGGCCAAGGCCTCTATATGTTTATTACTGAGTAGGCGAATATAAAAATTATAAATAGGTCGTATTCTGCTCATGCTCATTCTACATCAAAAGAAGTTTTCTCAAGTCCTATCAAAACGTCTTGTTGCATAAATCTTATTTATTCAAATCTTATCTACCATGAAGGCCACTCAAGCCCTTTCAGTTATCTATTTCCTTTTTTCACAAACTATCCCTCTAGTCTAGGGTCATAAATGCGGAAGTACATATCTTTATTGCGGATATGACTTAGTGGAAAAAGGTTGGCCCTTTCCATTCTGGCGATATGACATCCATATCTTCACAATGCTAATAAACCCATTTTATTAGGATGGAGTCCTAATGAGCTTCGTGATATTGTGAATCAGGATCCTTATCCTATTCTTAATGCTCAGAATGATCCAAGTCAAGCCCTGTATCAATGCCTGGACTCTGGAAAGAACGTATTTTATATTGGTTGCTGCAGTGAAGGTTACAATAATGAAGGTAGCGGCCACGACGATATTTGCATTTGTAAGTAGAAACAAATCCCTCCACCATAATACATCTAGGGAAAAGCTTACCAGCCATTGTAGCACCACGCTAAGGGAGATCACTGGCTTGATGCGAGCATGGGAGCTATGAGGCTTGACATCTGGCGTAGAGCCCTGCTTGTAGACCTCTTCTATTTTAGCAGCCAACGCTTCGGTTTTTCCCTCGTAGGAGGTTTTTCACCCGGGCGTCTAGATTCTAGAAGCTTCAGGTCGATTTTCTAGAAGTATGTAGTTCAAAGGGTATGATTTCTTGCTAATGCCAATCTAACCGTAAATCTTATGTGACTCCATGCCAAAATATTTATCATCGATCGACAGCTGTTTAATGATACGCTCTGTTCGATTCGCCAAGCATCATTTGAGCCTATTACCTTCATTTCTCATTGATCGCTGTCTCTGGATGTTCTATATAGATATAACTTATCAATTATATTAGTATTTTGAATATCTCTTTCGCCAAATTTTTTACGTAAATCGTAATTCATCTATGATATGGCTGCCATGTGTTGGGCTAGTGACATCCAAGTAGTCGAGATCAAATCTAGCTATGTGAGAATAAATATAAAAGGAGCCTATAGAAACATATGATATATTTTCAAGTTTCCTACATATGAAAGGAGTTGACTAGTCGACTTAGCACATCGCTAGAAAACAAAACTTGATTCCTGATGCAGAGATCTAACGAATTTTAGTTCCCGTATATAGCCAACCTCTCAGTATGCCATAAAGCCCGCATACTGAAAGCGGTGGATGAGCAGCACCGCCGCCCGTGGGTCATCGCCATTATCTATAGTTAGATGAATGCAGCCAACCACACCATTGCTCCAACCGGCAGCTTGTAGAAGTGCTCTTCAGATACCGTGATGAGAGTTAAGAACAACACTCCGAGGTTCCCGGTGCCTCCCTGTTTCCGTCCACATTTATTCCGGCTCTCCTTTTACCAAATACCTGTGAAAAAGAAAAGAAAAATATTGCTTCAATCACATCCAGCAGATAGCTCGTACATCATGGTCCATTTTCCATAAGGCGTGGACGTGAAAAGAGACTGGTCCAATATTTGCAGCTAATTCAAGGTCGCTCTTCATGCCTTCGCTTCGTCATTCCAATAAGCAAGTTATTAAGAGAAAAAAAAAATCTGAGATCGTCAAATTCCTTTATTTATTGCGTCATGCTTCAGCAAGCTTGCCGCTCAAGTTATAGCTCCTCTTCCTCCTGAATTTTGATTTCTGGTTTTACGAGAGCATCTTTGCCAGGAGATTCAGCATTGCTCGAAACGATGGTTCCCAGAGCCGCACTCAAACTTTGAGAAGTAGAAAATCTATCCCCAATATTGATGGGTTGATCGCCGCTTGGCCGTGCTTTCTTGAGTGGACTGCCAACCATGGCTGCGGCGAGAGAGTCAAAGTTGGCTTGTAGACTCGAAGTCGCGCTTAGTGCTGTCCCAGCTGATAGTCCTTGATCAGCAGGAGAATCAGTTCGTTGAGATGTTTCTGGAGTCGAATTTGCGTCTGGTTCCGCCGAGTGTGCCCTCTTAAGCTATTTGTGATAATGTCAGCAATGCAGGTCATTGTATTATCAAAGAGAGAATCGTACGTGTATACGGTTAACACCATCTGCCAATTCGACTTGGGACTTCACATCTTCTGGTGCCAGTTTGGAGCTGCTTTCCTTGTCGTCTGCGTCCTCCATCTTGCCAATAATTTCGCTTTCATCGTCTTCGTCATCGCTATCGTCAGCAATATTACCGTTGCTCTTCTTCCTAGCCTTTCTCCGTCGTGCTTCTTCAGCTTCTTGGTCTCGGAAGGCAGAAAATCCGACTGTGCCACCGGTCTTCAGTGGTCCCAAGTTAGAAAAATCGATCTGACCCGAGCGTCGTTTGGCGGAACTGGAAGTTGTTTGAGCGTTCTTGGCCGACTGAAGAACACCAATCTTTTGCAGTTGTCCTATCGTTTTACCTTAGTACGAGGCCCCTTCTTTTTCTTTCTCTCTGGTTTCATATATAACTAATTCAAAGGGACTAAAAAATGGTACGACTTACTCTCTCCGCGGTAGAAGAACGTAAAGGTAGCATAGGGCTTGTCTGGACCGTCAATCCCAGTAACTGTCTGAGTGCTAATGGTCTTGGGATCAAGCGTCTTGGGCTTAGCAAAACTCGTAGTATGTTCGACATCCGCGTCGATGCCATTTCCATTTTCATATTCTTCATCCCCATCATGCGCATCAAATTGAGGAGAGTACTCCCCCTTCTTGATCTCTCCTGAAGCCAAGACTCGAAACATGGCCACTTTGATCTGGCCTGTTGCCTCTGGAGGTTCGTCGTCATCATCATCGGACCAAGAATCAGAATCGTCATAAACGGGTTCGATTGGAGAGGTTTCATCGCCATATCGTAGGGTGCCCTTTCGTCCATCTGCATCGGTGCTGGAGTTTCCTTCCAAAGTAGCAGCTTGTCGTCGCCGTCGCCTTTCAAACTTCTGACGCCGCTTTTCGAGCTTTTCCGCAGCATCATGTCCCTTGAGATCCAGGCCATTCAGCCAGCGCTCAAGGCCGACCTCACGAAATAGAAATTCACGTTCAGCTAGACCACCGCCTTCAGAATCAGGCACCTGGACCCAACGGCTGTTGACCCAGGTTTCTTCACCGGGACGTAGCAAGGTAGCAACCTCCTCTTTAGCTCTCCCATCGAAATAAATATATGCAGCAATCGTTTCGTTTTCGGAGTTTGTCAAGGGCATGTAGGGAGCCACTGCTCCAGCAACCTTTCCCCGCTCATTCTGCGAGCCAGAGTGGAGGCCCCCCACGAATTGAGGCTTCGGGTAAGGGTTGGAGTCAGACGGCTTTGGGGCCGAGTACGGGATGGGGAGGCCCGGCGTCAATAAGGTAATGGAGATGGCAAATTTCGCGGGCTCTGGCTTGTTGCTTGAGTTTAGAGTTGGTTGCGGCACGGGAATGTACGTGCTAATGCGAGACAGCCTCGACTGCTTTTGTATACCGTACTCGGGTAGCGGAGCAGAGTTCGCGTGGATGCTCACGGCAATACCCTTAAAGCAGGGCATCGTAACGGAAGCGAAGCTGTTATAGAGAGATATTTACCGCTCGAGTTGTGTAGACTTTTGGGGGGTGATAAAGCTTGGTGGCGTTGGGAGACGAGGGAGAGGCTGTCCAAAGAGAGGGCGGTGGGGGGTGGGAGAGAGAACAGTTTAAGCTTGCCTGTTAGAAGCTTCGATTCACCAGCTAGCCATGTCATGCGACAAGCAAAATAGCGTGAGTGTATACGTGCCTGCGCACCAAGGGGAATAGAAGAGAAAAATGAGTTGACTTTGAAATTCACCAAAATATTTAGAAGATCACAGCTAGGTGTCGTTCATGACTTGCTGAGCTGCTGCCACAGTAAAGTAAAATAAGCACCCGAAGACGGTACTCATCAGTGAATGGGCAGATGGGCCCCGCCGCAACGGATCATCTCTTAGTCCGGCCTTTGGTGCCAAGGTACTTGCATGTACTTACACGGAGCAGCGCTTCCTATTAGAAGGTAAATTGAGTCCCCAGCCTTTTTTGGGCGCCAGCTGTACTTGTTGTCACGGCCGCCTCATGCATGAATGCCACAAGCCAGTTGGTTTACACCGCAAGAATGAATGGACCGCATGCGTTGGCATTGACTTGCATTTACGGCTTGGCTATGCCCTAATTTGGTCGATTTTTAACAGGGATTATCAATTTGTAAGAATTTTCTCTTAACTTCTTATTTTTTTTTCATTAGGAAACCGTTCCCTGTCTTTTGGCTGGCATCTGTTAAATCATGCGGCTTAGCAGCACTAACTCTTTGCTACAGCGTCCAGAATGCCGCCAACTTAGGTACGTTCTATGCCCTGCTAGGTAGGTACCTATAGTACAGATAGTTGGGCGCTAGACCTGCTAGGCTTGGAAGCTAATGAAAGGTGTTACTCAGTATGATAATTATAGCGGCTTTTGGATAATGAGCAAGGAGCAGCTCTCGGTGAACAGACTGATAGAAGACCCAGGAGAAGAGGGAAATATACTCGTTGCTCAAATGGTGTTCAGGCCTAGTTAGAAGTCATGGTACCATCCTGAGAAGCTGCGCCGCATATATAGTTGCTGCTTCCATCGTAATAACTAAATGCTAGACATTGGTGGTGGCACAATATTTCGTAAACGATAATCTAGATAATGTTAAATAACAACTAATTATTATAGGGGTATCATGAATAACATCACACCAACGAAATGGCCGGCCAGAGTAGCGCTCGCCCCTACTTATACGCTTCACGCAACTCCTCTAAGCGTGAGCGGGACGGTCTCTTGCGAGCGCCACCACTTCCTTCTCCGCTATAGCTTGTACCAATGCCTGAATCTCGAGGTGTCTTATCCTCAATATCTTCTTCATCATCGGCTTCTTCTCCAGCAATGGGTATCTCCTGAAGCGGCTGTTTGCGTTCTTCTTCTTCTTCTTTCTTCACATCCGGTTCATGCTTCAAAGCGGGCTGTTTTCCATAAGTTGGGAATTGATGCGGATAATCTGATGTGTCTTCTCTATCATCTTCATCATCGTCGTCATCTTCATCATCTGCCTCAATCGTGCCTCCTGTTACAGCTCGACGCTGCGCTCCGTGAGCCCTGTGGTCCAATTTATTTGGCGAAGTCCCCATTAAAGAACCGAAGATTGCCCAAGCAACACTCATGAACATGAGCTCGCAGATCCAGAAAAGCATCGTAAACGTGATAAAAGTCAGTAGGCGATAATTAAACATGAGCCAGCGAAGACCGCTAAGCTGCGCAGTCATTGTAAGTGAAGCGCTGTAAATCTGAATCTCTTGCCCCGCCTCCACCTCCACATACGCCGACGTGGGTATAGCAGAATCCGTCGGAAAAGTAACACGCTCGGCCACTGGTATTTTCATGATGCAAGTCTGGGCAGTCGGGACTATCAAGTGATAGAACAGGAATAGAACACGCGATGCCAATGACACTACGGGGTCGACATATGGGAACAAGGCAGGTCTGCGTGAGGTGAAAAGCACAGTGCCATGCTCGAAATCAGGGTGCCCATTGGCGAATTTGCGCGCTCCCACGGCCAGCGTATCACTATTTTTGGAGTCTAGTAGGTATAAGCTGATCATGAAGTTTCCTCGTTCAACATTGGGAGGCGATGGTGGCATAGAGAGGGTGACAGAGATGTCGTAGTCTTGTTGAGATTTAAGCATTGGAACAGAGAGTGCTGCCACGCCATATGGATTGGAGCTCAATCTATACCGACAAAATCAGCATATTCCATGTGAGGTATCGTAGTAGCATCATAATTGAGCGAGAGGATAAGTAGATATATACCCATATTGTAGGTGAACCGGCGTCGTGACAAACTGATCCGGAACAAAATTCTGGAAGAAGAGCACGGAGGCCACAGCAGCTAGGCAAAGCAATGTTACTGCTCCGGACACGAGCAATACAACATTAACGACCGCCCTTTGAACAGGCTTCGAAGTGACGACGCGCGCAGTCTCTCGGAATGTTTCCTGGCACATGGTTACTATTGGCTCGAAGAAGCTAGAGAGTGCGCACATATAAGATTTCGTAAAAAATAATGTTAATTACCATGGCAGAGAAGTCTAAGAATTAAATCATTCCATAAACTGTTGAGAGTCCGTCTGCGAAGAAGAATTGTTTCCCCATGAAGCATAAATAGAAACTGTTGTAGAATATTCGTAAAGGTAGTGAGTGAGTGGGATTCTAAGACTTATTGACATGTGCTGTGTAGGTGCATGTGATCTAACATGACGTCTTAGCCTACGGCGGTTGGTACAGGACAAAACTACCTTCTGCGTTACATTCCCCCTGAAATTATATGGCTATTCTATTCTCAGTAGAAAAACAAGACCTTTAAGGACTTTATAGTTTAAATGAAGAAGTTCACACCTCGGTAAAATTACCTGGGCAGGGCCATATTCAATAAGGCAAGGCACTGAGCTGTTGAAAATTATCAAATTAATGCCGGACCGTTAAGCCTCACTTTTAGGCACTGCCGAAATCTCAAACAAAATACTACAAGTATCTACCTGCAAAGCACTTAAGCATCCGACGTGTATTGATAAAAAAAGAATCGTACAAAAGATTTATTAACGAATCACACCAATATAATGGAAAAAAAGAAAAAGATTCAAAGAAATCGAAGCAATAATAAACAACAATCGGGTCCTAGCGTTCTTGCTAAAATCGCAAAAACATCGTCACATCATATACAATCAAGTAATCCATAAACCACCAATTCGTCGTATCTACCATTCAAAAAGAAACGAAGCAAACAAAAAATAAAAGGGCCGTCATATATCTGCCATATATTACTCACCATATCACTCAGCAAGGCTGAAGGTAGTTGCTTGGGACCAGCCCAACTTGGCCATTTCCGTTATGGACTTCTGCCTCCCACCAGCCATCGTCCTGGTGACGATAGACAGTCAGGTAGTCGCCTTTAGCGAAGCCCAGTTCCTCAGGAATGGCCGCTTGATACATGTACATTGCACGTGCTAGAAACTTTGTCAGTGGCTTCGTTTTGTTTTTAAGGCCTGGTCGAGGTGGATTAATTTCAAAAACTTACCCATATGTAAAATCGGTCGGCCATCTCGAGAGTACTGTCTCGATGGATCAGCAACGCTTCTGCTTCTTTGGTGTCCTCCGTCATATAATCCCATAGCACGTGACTCTGGTCGCGCAGAACCTCGACTTCTCGTCGAGCCATATCGATCATCATTCATAGGAGCTAGTTGAACTGCCATTTCAGACCCACTATAGCTGCTTTGTGGACGACTCTGAGGACGATTATAATCACCTCTATATGGAGATGGAGAAACGCCCCTAGTTGAGCCTCTAGTCGACCCGTGAGGAGATGGCTGGCGATGGTACTCGGAGCCTCTCTTTTGTGAGAAACTGGTTTGAGAGCCATTCCGCTGATGATCATGGTAAGGATTTGGCGATACTGAATGGCGGTCCATCTGCCGAGGGTCGTTGCTCATTCGCCGTTGGGGTTGAGGAGACGCGCCGCGTGTAGTGGCTGGAGAAACTGAGCGAGCTGCATCGTTGCCTCGAGTGCCAGGCCGGGAAATAGGAGAAGCAGCGCTGCTTACAGAACCTCTGCGGCCATCATCGCCAAAGATGCTCCTCGCCTGGCCCGTCATCTTTTGAGTAGCCTCCTTCATAGCCCTAGACGTGACGGCTGGAGGAGGGACGCCCAATCTTGTCACCTGAGTTTGAGCCTGATACGATGGTGGAGGTGTACCGCGCGTGGCAGCAGCAGCATCATGGCTGCCAGGGGGCGGGAAAGCCCGTGTCATGGCTGCCTCAGTATTTGGAACGGGTGTAGAAATGCCGTGGTAGTGGTCGGCTGACATTCTAACAGAGGCCTGCTTACCCACATTGACATTCTTGAGTTCCGCCAGGGCGGCTGCAATTGGATCAGCTGGCTCAGCTTTCTGAAGTGATTTCTGTGTTCTCTGCCGACTAGTATCTGGTGTTGTAACAGGGAGCACATTTTGTCCAACACCGAGAGCCAAACTTGCATTGGCATCAATTGGCTCTGGGCTGGCGGTTCGCTCCTTTAGCAGATTCCGGGTCTGCACTTCGTTATTGCCGTAAGGCTGAGGTCGGCGCACAGGACTGGTTGATGTGTGAGATTGGGATGGATGCCAGGTGTTTCTATTGCTAGGCGGTGCAGCAGCAGGAGCCGCAGCAGGGGCAGCGGCAGCTTGTAAATCTTTGGTGCTCTTGCGTCTAAAAGGACTATGGTTTTGAAAAAATCCGCTCCTCTTTTTGAGTACTCGTTTATCAGGGCTCGAGCTTGGTGCGGGTACCGGATCTTGCTTAACTGGAGATGCTTTACCGCTAGGGGGTTCCTGGCTGGAAATAGAGGTGGGATCGGAATACTCGCTGCGAGAATCTCGGCTAGACGGTCTAGCAGATTGAATATGCGAGCTACTAGCTGACGGGGGGCCAGGACGACATAGCATTGTCATTCCATCCTTTGGATACGGATCGTGAGGAAGTGGTGCTGCTGGAGCCTGTTGAAGAGCATCATATGGTGAGGCAGGCTGTGAAGATGTTTGTGATCTACGATACTGTTCATCCGGGGGTGGTGGCTGTCTGCGATACTGCTCCTCAGATGAAGGCGGTTGCCTACGGTATTGTTCATCAGCTGCAGGTGGCTGTCTCCGGTATTGCTGTTGCTCCTCCGCAGGGAGCAGTTGCCGACGAAGTTGATCGTCTGATAAAGGCGGCTGTCGACGATACTGCTCGTCCCCTGCTGGCGGCTGCTTTCGATATTGGTCCTCCAAAGCTGGCGGGTGTTTGCGATATTGTTCGTCCAGGGACGGACGCCCAGATGGTAGCATCTTCTGGATACTCTTTTGAGGAGTCGCCGTATTCTCAAGGCCAGGCAGTTTGGCGGGAGGTCTGTGAGCCAAATCGTTCGCCAGAGCAGAGTTAGGGTCATGATGCGATTCGAATGTAGAGGGCTGTGGTGAAGATGAGCGGAAGGCCGGATTGATACTCCGGGGAAACTGCGCCACTGTATAGTTGTTTTCATCTTCGGATGCCTCAGAATTGGTATCATTAACATCGCCACGGACGAAGTTGATATACTTGGGGGCTTCAGGAATTTCCTGGCCAGTTCCACGCTCATTTATAAAAGTAATAATATCCGTCTCCACATCCATGTTCTCCAAAGAGAGTCGGATCTTTTCGCAAGATGCATCGTCGCTGACACATACCGTTGAGGCGATATTTGCGAATGTCCAGAGACTATTCTTGGTAAAGTCAAGCCGCTCCTCTTCAAGGTCTTGAAATTTATCGGCGGCAGCCTTCCACTCTCGATTCCAGCGGACTGTAGTTTCCTCTAAAACCTTGACAGCGTTTTCGTACTCTGTATTTGAAGTTGCGAGGCTAATTTGTGTCTTCTCTAGTTTGGCTTTATTTCGACGCTCCTCCTGGCCCATTACCATATGGCCTTGTGCGAGATAACCTTTAATTTTCAAGCATTCTTGTTCGTATTTGTCTCGTGTCTTGAAAGATTAGTTAAAGGACGTTGACTGATGCGTGGCTTCCCTTCTTCCTTACCTTGTTAACTTGATTCGTTTGCTGGACCTTCACTTTAAGCAGCTTCTCGACCGTGTTTTGAACAATCTTTCGTCGCTCTTTGATCCCTCCTGCAAATGCTGCCAACGGTTCTTCAAGCTCTGTTTTCATTTGTGCTGCAATGCCTTGGTGCTGTTTTGCCATGGACTCGAGCTCGCCGCGGACCGTGTCCAAGGAAGTCCTCAATGTGCCACTTTCTTGGGAGCCTAAAGTTTTCTTGCTCAGGTTGAGCAGTTTTCGAGCGTACTCATCTTCGATCGAAGCTCGCGCTGCAATCAACGAGAGTTAGTATCAGATTGCAAGTTCATGAGGGTGGCTAAAGTGCTCACCGCCATAGAATGATTTAAGCTCATCACTGGTTTGCTTGGAAGTTATCATTCGTTCCAAGAGGGGACCGACGCCAGCATCGTCTTTACCCCAAAAATTGTTGGCAACTGCATTGATGTAATGGTCAGTACAGTCAATAGTTGGGAGGTGGCTCGGGGTCCCACTGACATGACATTGCAACCGCCGGCGCATCTGTGATTGCGGCAGGCATCGTGCCTGGTGGATATAGAGGGGCGTCAACTGAATATAGGTTGTTGGTCGTGAAGTAAAAGAAGCAATTGAAAACCGTTTCATGAACACTTAGGAAAAATAACAGTAACTTCTGTATCAGCTGGCAGCTCCCAGAACGTCACCGATGCAAGTTACGGGTTAAGAGTTACATGCCTACTGCACCGCTCTATCAGATCAGGCTGAATTAGCTTTGTTTGGAGTGGCTGACCGGCGTTGGCCAGGAAACAAGCTGGGGCGCAGATACTGTCACGTGAGTTTCCGCACTGAACTTGCGTGCTAGCTCAGCCTAACGCGGGCTGCCACCCTGTCTTGACAAAGGCGGAATATATCGCCGTCCTCGTCCAACGGTTCTTCTGCGGTACATAGAGTACGGGAAGCCTCTTTACTCCATCTTGCACCCAATCTGCGTACCGACCGCACATTTAACGAGAACTTTCAGATCCCCAATTACTATCATACCTACTAATAGGCACTATTTACAAGCCAGGCTCTTCGGCTTCTGCCAAACAGCTACTTTCCGCCTTTCCCACACATCACTTTATTCCCTTTGCAACCACTGGCGATTCGACATCGTTTTGGTCCGGGCCACGAGGATCCTTCACGCGAAATCCACTTTGTGCTCGAACGTCCCGCACGGTCAAGCTTCGCTCGGTTCTCGCCCACCAAGCTTTGGCTGGAAAGCTTCTTCTCCCCGCAATCGACCTGTTGTTTCCCAACATCTTTAACCCCCCTCCATGTAGAAACAGCTTTCGATTCTCCTCTTCTGACAGTTTTTTTTTAAAAAAAAAAATCAAATCTTTAATCTACTGGCCTGCCTTTGCCCTTCGGCAGACCCTCCAGCATTCCATCTCGACCGCCGCGAATATCCCTCCATGGTCCCTCCACCAAGAGCGGGATCATTCTCACCAAATCCTGCGCAGACTCTTCAAACTGGCAGTAATCATTCACCTCATCCATCGCACACTGGTGTTCTCAGTGCTGGCGCAAGCCCCAGCACTAGCAGTCCAACGGGGGCCAACTCCCTGACCAAAATCGTCGTTGCCCAAGTCTATCTCTTGCTCAGCACCATCAAGGAGGATAAGGATCGCGCCAAGTGGGAGTTGCAAGTCGAACAGCTAAGAAAGGTAAGCCCTCCCTAGCTCGACTTTGTTCCCAGACTATACTGACCCACGGCCGATGGACAGCTCATCGATGAACACGGTATGGAGGTTTTTTCTAAATATTTCACCCGGTTGGTGGCGGGCAATGCACCCCAGATATTTCCTGGCCTTAACAGACCCGTCTCCAACCCGGGCAATTACCACATTCTTGTCGGTGAGATGCGCAAGATTGCACACGATGTCGACCAAGCCACAAAAATTGCAGAATCAGTGGATAGTGGCACGGAAGACATCTTTCGCGATTTCGATTTGTCGACGTTTATGGAACACTTCAAGCTCGATGCCTTGGAAAAGACCTTGCTAGCTTTGGCCTTCAAATTCGGATCGCGACCTGATCTGAAAACAAAAGGTAAAGTTTTGAAAAGAAAAGAAAAGAAGAAATCTTTGTTGCCTTTGCTATGCTTTTAATTTGGGGCTAATCGATGTGTAATAAATACAGCCGATGCCATTCTATCGACCAACTTTCCAACTTTCATGGACATTATTTCTCGACCAGAGCTCGAGGCTCACGCTGACCTAACACCCGCCTTTGTCTCGCTGATCATCGATAGATTTTTGCAGTATTACCCTCCGAGTTTCAATGCAGCCTCGCGTCGAGACCTTCAAAATTCTGTTGCCAAACGATACTTGACTATGGATCAAGCACCTCCTTCCGAAGTGCTAGCGGCTCTCGATATCAGCAGAGTTGTGGCTGATCGACCCTCAAATTCCTTGGCTCGTTATATCCAGAAGACCGGGCCGGAGTTTACAAAGGATGAGGAATCATGTTTCTCGTTCCTGCGGAGTCGTCCAAGTAACATCCAGCTAGGCCCTGAACAAGTCTCGGCCGCACTTACATACACCACAATCAGCCAAAACCCTCCACATGATCCCGCTATCCTCATCAATGCGCTCTTTCGCCTTTTGCCCAAATCCTTTGATTGGACGGAAGTGGTCCTTTGTTTTGATCAGCCTTCTGCTCGCATCTCATCTGCGCAGTTCTTGCGTCTTTACAAAGCCCTCTTGCCAATTGCCGAGGAACCAGCCAACAATTTCGACATTCAGCGGCTGTGGGGTGGTTCTTGGAGCGAGCCAGAGGCACAGCTGTCGTTTGTGAGTGCCTATGCTTCCTTGGCCCCTGATCAACTTGACGCAACCACAATCCCCGGCCTTGAGCGGAGCATCACCATTGACGACTACGAAAATTCTTCGCCGAATGTGCAAGAGCGTGCCGCAGTTGTCGTCAAACACCCTCTTGTGTCAGTGGCGGCATTATCAGCTATTTTCAACGTTGCCCTCAATTCCGTCCACGCATCGCAAAGCGTTGAGGCAAAGCGACTATTCCAAGAAGTTGTCGTTCCGAACCTCGACATTTTCTTGGTTTCTGCATTTGAAGTCCCCAGACAATCGTGGGCAGCCATGGCAATTGACACTTTGAACTCTCTTTTCGAGACTTTCTTGTACAAACGCTCACCAGAGTACGACTTTGTACTTAACAGTCTCTGGAAGAAGGACAAGGAATGGGTTGTTCAACGACTTATCGATGCGCATGCGATAAAACCTGTTGATCTTCCTCTCATCTTTGATCACGCCGCTAAACATAACTGGTTGGACGAGTTGGTTTATCTGCCCAATGGATTTGGAATCGACCTCGCAGCCTTTGCACACGCAGAGGGCTACTTGGATCTCTCAAAATGGGCTCAGTATAATACCGAACGGAGCAATGAAATAGCTCGGACATTGTTACAGTTCCTCATGATCAAAGCAAATCTGGAGATTCAATTCCAACGACCACCAGATGGCCAGCCACCGGTGAAAACTAGCACCAGTCTCCAGGTGCGGACCGTATCAGCGTTGTTGCAAATACTCGAAGATTTTCTCCCCAAAGCACCAGTCCAGGATCTTATTCTAGTCCAACGCCACTGTATAACTGCGTATCCTCGCTTAATCAACTACGGCGAAGGGTATGACGATATTATCGATTCGAATGGAAAAGATGGAAATGCTCTACCACAAGCGGCCAATAGCAAGATGGAAGAGCATTACAAGAAAATGTACGGTGATGAAATACAAGTCCGAACAATCGTCGAGATATTGGATCGCTACAAACATGCCCGGGATCCGCTCGATCAAGATGTGTTTTCCTGCATGATTCACGGCCTGTTCGACGAGTACAATCATTATGTCGACTACCCTCTGGAGGCTCTTGCTACGACGGCAGTCCTGTTTGGAGGCATTATATCTCACAAACTGATTTCTGATCTACCCTTGAAGATTGGACTTGGGATGATTTTAGAGGCAGTGAGAGATCATATGCCTGATGATCCCATGTTTAAGTTTGGCCTCCAAGCTTTGATGCAACTTCTGATACGTCTCCGAGAATGGCCAGGGTTTTGCAAGCAGCTACTGCAAATCCCAGGCCTTCAAGGGACAGAGGCGTTCAAAAAGGCAGAGGAGATTGTTCGGGATCATGAAGAGGAACTTGCACGTGCCCGTAATGGAACGGGTACACCACATGGAGCGGGATTTTCCAACGATTCATTTGTAAATGGGAATAGCGATGAGCAAGCCAGCGTTGATCGCCCAGCTCCGGCCTTTGCAGCCATTAATGTCGACCCACCTTCTCCTGATCTTGAGTTCGAGGATCCTGATGATGAGACACAAGGCAAGATTCAGTTCGTTCTCAATAATATCACCGAAGGCACGCTGCATTCCATGTGCCACGAGCTTCGTGATATGCTCGAACGAAGATATCAGCAATGGTTTGCGAGTCACCTCGTTGAGGAGCGTGCAAAAATGCAGCCAAATTATCACCACGTTTACCTAGAGCTCGTGAAACTGTTTGAAGACCGAATCCTCTGGAGTGAAGTTCTCCGCGAGACGTATATCAGTGTGTCTAGAATGCTTAACTCTGAGGCGACTCTGCAAAACTCTACAGAGAGATCACATCTAAAAAATCTCGGCGGGTGGCTTGGCCTATTAACTCTTGCCCGAGATTATCCGATAAAACACAAAAACATTGCATTCAAGCAGCTTCTTATTGAGGCGCATGATACTAAAAGACTCATTGTTGTCATACCGTTTGTTTGCAAGGTGCTAACCCAAAGCGCAAGCTCTGCAGTTTTCAGACCTCCAAATCCCTGGCTCATGGATATCATCCATCTACTGATTGAGCTATACCATCATGCGGAACTAAAGCTAAACTTAAAGTTTGAAATTGAAGTCTTGTGCAAGGGCTTAAACCTTGATCATAAGAGCATTGAGCCTTCGGGAGAAATCCTTAACCGGCCCGCCGCAGAGGAGCCGGACGTGCTTGTTCAGGAACAACTTGAAGCTTTTGAAAGCCTGTCGTTGAATGGCATCGGATCAGCAGTTGGGCCAGGCCTGTCTCCTCAGGTCCCAACTATTCCTGATCTCGGGCCATTGATTACCATCCCTCCTACTAATGAAATGGTGGTCAGTACCAGTAGGCTGCACGAGATTGTTCGAACAGCTCTGGCTCGCGCCCTGCAAGATATAATACAGCCAGTCGTCGATAGGTCGGTGACTATTGCTGCTATATCAACTCAGCAGATGATTCGAAAAGATTTCATCGCAGAGCCAGATGAAAACCGTGTACGAACGTCAGCCATTAACATGGTGAAGGCTACAGCTGGTAGCCTAGCTCTCGTTACGTCTAAGGAACCTCTAAGAGCAAACTTGACCAACTATATGAGGAGCCTTGCCAATGATCTACCCTCGGGTCTCCCTGAAGGTACTATAATCATGTGTGTCAACTCGAATCTTGATTTAGCCTGCAGCATCATCGAAAAGCAGGCTGAGGAGCGAGCAGTGCCGGAAATTGAAGAGATGTTGGAGAGTGACCTGGAGCACCGAAGACGGCACCGCCTTCAGCAACCAAATGAGCCATACCACCCAACCGGAATCAATCGGTGGGCTATGACAATTCCAAGCCCTTACAAGATACAGCCGAGGCCTGGTGGCCTTAATGCAGAGCAAATGGCAATTTATGAAGATTTCGCGAGACAACCTCGCACCACTTCTTCCACTTCAGCATCCCATGGACCATCCGCATCAGAGGCCACAAGATCGTTAGCAAATGAGGTCTTACAAGATGCTTACAACTCCATGCCGAATATACCAACTCCGTCCGAGACTCCCTCAATCCAACAGCTGGGTGCGCAATTACAGCCATATGCCCCAGTCCATAACCTCGCTGCCAATGCAATGGGTAATGGACGAGCGGCCGGATTCCAAATGGACGTTCGAGGCCTGGCAGACCGAGTCAACAAGCTGCTCCAGGAATTGTTGCGTGTAGCTGGAGAGGCTCGAGAGGACCATTTCGTCGGTCTGCCTAGACCACATCCTGTCCTTGATGTTGTCGATGCTCTTGTACAGCTCATCATTAAGACGTCTCAAAACTCGGAAGAATTTGCCATTTATGCCGCTGAACAGATCAATGCACTCATCTTTCAGCAGGTCGAGGACAATTTGACACTCGAGAGTCTTGTTCACGTCCTAGAGACTTTAAGAAAGATCTCTGGCCCCGCCTTAAACAGCCGAGTCCGCTCTTTGTTTGCCCAACAGCCCGGCCCTAGTTTCCTAAGTCTGCCTCTGCTTGCTGCACTGATCCGGACCGATCTGCTCGACTGGCGAAATATCGATCTTGCCATGTCCAAAGTTCTAGAAGCCCGCAAAGATAGCTCGCTAGAGTTCCTCGAGCATATGCTCGACCTCACAATTCTCAACAACCGACCGATTGCTTTGTACACCGACTTTGTGCGCACGCTCGAATCGGCATGGACATGGATATGTGAAGAGCCCAGCTCTGCTACAGGGCAACGGTTAAAGAGCAAGCTGATGGGTTCGGTTCCTTCTCAGTCACCGCAAGGCCCTTCTAACGCTGAGGAACAAGCAATTCAACAAGACCAGCTAGAGTACATCTTTGACGAGTGGGTACACCTGTGCAACAACCAGAATGCTTCAAACAAAGCTACGACTATTTTTATTCAGCAGCTTCAGACAAGACATGTCATTCGTAATCGTGACGACTTCTTCTTGTTTGTGCGCACCGGTATCGACCTCTCTATTGACCGTTATGAGCATATTTTGCATGCCGGGGCTATTGGCGATGCGTACGTTACGGTGGACGCCTTGGCAAAATTCATCAGCATCTTCTCCAGTTTGAACTCTGAGACCTTTGTGTCGCGCGCAGCTTTCTTGGACTCAGTTCTAGTATTGGTCTCATTAGTGTTAAACCATCATTATGTGAAGCGAGGAGAACATGTGAATCAAAGGGTCTTCTTCCGCCTATTCTCAATGCTCCTCCATGAGGTGTATTCCGTCTGCGAGGAGCTGCCAGACGACGACCGCCGTGACACCATGCTAAGAGTTGCCACCAGACTTGAAAGCATTGGTCCGCAGTCTCTTCCTGGATTTGTATTTGGATGGCTGTCACTTGTTCAACATCGAGCGTTCCTGCCCGTTTTGCTACAGCTAGCGGACAACGCAGGATGGCAGCCATTCGTAAATCTCATCTGCCAGCTTCTAAACTGCTTAAGTGAGCAACTAAAGGTGCTCACCGTCACAGATGCTGCAAAGGAACTCTCTAGGGGTACTGTGAAGCTGTTCATAGTTTTGCACCACGACTTTCCAGATTTCTTAGCCGCCAATCATGTTAGGCTTTGCGCCAGTATCCCGACGCACTGCATTCAGTTGATAAACACAGTCTTGACTGCTACTCCACAGCAAAATTACGGGAAGCCTGTCGATAGTCTGAAAGTTGATCGGCTAGATGAACTGAGAACATATCCTGGTCTCGTTGATGAGGCCATCGCAACCCTGACCGAATCTGGGCTCCTGAGTGTACTGGACCAAATCTTCCAAAGCGGCCCAGCAGAGGAAGCGGTAGCACAGATTGCACACACCATCACTACATATACGCCAGCCGAGACCACGTTTGGTCATGTGGCTGTTGCAGCAAATGCTCAAATCATCGGTGCAGTTGTGGTGTACGCTGGTCACCATGCCACCGAGTCACCTCCATCTACTGGTTCGCTTTCGATTTCAGGGAGTGAACCTGAGGCAGCTTTGCTATCCCTCTTGGTGCACGAGCTCCCCCTTGAGGCTAGATATTATCTAGTAACAAGTATGGTCAACCAATTGAGGTTCCCCAATCCTCACACCGAGTTCTTTAGCCAACTTATACAACATATCTTTGGAAAGGATATGTCTGACCCTGAAGAATCAGATATTCGGCAGGAAATCACACGGATTCTCTTGGAACGACTAGTGGGCTATTGGCCTCAGCCTTGGGGCCTCATTTACACGGTTGTAGAAGTATGCAAAAATGAGAGAAACATGTTCTTTGAACTTCCTTTCATCAGGTCCACACCAGAGGTATAAATCTTCCTACTTTAACACACTAAGAAGGAATATATATATATATATATTGCTGCCTTTTGAGTCACAGAAAAGCTAACTAGCATGCAGGTTGCCGAGCGCTTCGCCTCGGTGCTTCAACGGGTTTAGTATCCCTTTCCAGACCGAGATGATGCTGCATCAAAAAGCGCGATGGAATTTCGAGATGAAGTTACGACGTTAGTGTGGAGGTAGGCCCTGGCTGGCCGAATCGCATAATTGGTGCGACGGAGCAAAGGATTTGTTTTTTTTTTCCTCATTTCATTTCTTCTGTTTTCTTTTCTTTTCGTTTCTTTTCTTTTTTTGTTTTCTGGGAATAGACGGAAAAGGGAAAATAGTGATTGTCAAAAGCAAAGTTTGGGTCCAGTTTTGCTCTCGGATGGGCAGAGGTAGGACTTGAGCGAACGGGTATAAATGTAATACTTTGTATTATTGTACGATTACGTAGCTTTGCGATGCGAAGGAGAGTGGGAGAGTATAGCATGGCGCATACGGAGCATCTAGGTCATGTTGCCTAGTCGGATAACACTGGGCATAAGGATGACAATCATGGAGAGAAACTAGGACTATATGGACATTCAGAGGCGAAAGGTTTATGGACTGTGAGATATCTGGCGCTAGAGCAAGTGTTTTTTGAAGACTTTTACTAGATGGTAATATGTCCGCGCATAACCTGGACTGCTGGGCCCGCAAGTGTGACTGTATCAAGAGCGCCATCTTTCAAGTTGACATAGACAACGATGGCGCTCTCTTTGCCCATCTCCACGCCCTGAGTGAATTCGTACCGCCTTGTTGGTGTTGTTTGTTTACCTTCCCCTCGGGTGCTGAGAAAGGCGCCCAAGCAGCTCGAGGCCGATCCCGTAGCAGGGTCTTCGAATCCCGAGACAATCATGCGGGTGCGAAGTTGAACTACAGGAATTCCGTTATCACCGGTGGAGACACCGGTGCGGACATAATAGAAGCGCCCGATCACGCCATGCTTCCACTCGTCGTCAAGCAAGTTTTCAACCCTGAAATCAGCGGCATTGGAAGTGACTTGGGCCAGCAGCTCCAGAGAAGGTAGTTCAACGAGGACAAAAGTCATGCCCTTGACAAGGCTGAAGAGAGGCGCTGAAAGCTCCAGCTGGCGAATAGCCTCATTGGCCTGGAGGTCAACGGATGAAATGCCGACATAATCGGAAAGGTGATTCTTGTGCAGGTGCACTTTGTGAGGGACGGTGACAGAGACAGAGTCTGGACCAGTCTTGGTAACGGGGATGGGGCCAGCTTTGGTGACAACTTGGGTGACGCCTTGGGGGAGGAGAGACACGGCGGCGCCGATGGTGGGGTGGCCAGCAAAGGGGATCTCGGCAACGGTGAGAAAGATGTCGATTTGGCGGGAGTGATTGGTGGCCGGATCGGAGACGTCGTGGATGAAAACAGTCTCGGAGAGATTGAATTCGCGGGCAATAGCTTGTTTCTGTTCTTGAGTTGGTTTGGGACCAGAGGCGGGGATGGTGACTACGGCGAGGGGATTGCCGCGGAAGCGGGTTCTGGTGAAGACGTCGAGGGTTATGAAAGGGAGATCCATTGTGAGTAGATAGATGAATGAATGAGGTGAGAAGTGAGAGATGGAGGTTTACTGGGAAGTTGAGAATATTATATTGATAATGAGTGTTAAGAGGAGAGTGTTTTGTTTTTTTGTATAATAACTCTATAATTCATTCATAAGGGTAGGTTTTATACTACATCTCAATGGCCCAGTATGACTCTTCTGCGGCTTCGGGTATAATTGTGCCACGCCCCACTTTTCAGGACTCGCAATTGCCCGCACCAGCGAAGCTGGTGCTTATCACTCGCACATATTGGCCATTCGAGCACTTTTATGATAGCTTCAATTCTTCATACTATATGTCAGAGACCGGTTTTGCAAGAAGAATGGGGAGGTCCTTTTTAAATGGCTAGACATAGTCTTAGTGGGTTCTGGCTGCTGAATAGCAGCTGGATAGCTAGTTTTCTTTCAATAATCATGAATGAGACTATATTTATCTCTAAAGAACTATTATAAAGAAGAAAAAGGCTTCTTTATATGGCTTTCTAGAGCTATATAATCGGGTCGCTGCTATCTAGCCAATGCTCAGCCTTCTTTCCTCTATTTACTTACTGTTTTTATAGCTTTATATTTTTTTCAAGTAAGTTATATACCTTTTTCTTAACTACCTTAATTACTCTTTAAGCCTTAGCAATATTATTGTCAGAGATCGGTTTTGCAAGAAGAGTGAAGGGGCCCTTTTAGAATGGTCAATTGCGCTTTTGGAGTGGATTAGCTGTTAAGTAGCAGCGGAATAGATAGTTCCTTTCAATGATCCGGAATAAGACTATATTTATCTCTGCCTTTCTAATATAGTCTCTGAGAATACAGAAGTGGGTCACTCCTATGTAGCCGGGGCTTAGCCGGTTACAGTCCTGACAATGATATTGAAAAAAACTGCTAATGTATGCGAGTGGGTGATAAGCACCAGCTTTGCTGGTGCGAGTAGTCGTGAGTCCTCATCCATCCATCCATCATGCAAAGTACGTAGTACAAAGAAACCAAAATCGTTCGCAAGGCTCGTTACCAGTCTCTACTAAATTCCAAGTTCAATCTTGTTCTAATTAATTTATCTATCAACTCGGTTGCGCTGCGCTGCTCTTTATAAGTAAATCTTGGTCCAGGGTAGCAGCAATGAAAAGCTATATATATACAGCAAAGCAAGGAGGATATCCATTAATAAGCGGCTACGCGTAAATGCCCCCCATGTTCCCCACCTTCTTCTGACGAATACTTCTTCCCAAAAGACAGCTACTTATTAAAAAAAAAAACCCGCTGCGGCAGCGATGACAAGCATCAATATCAAGCTCGACTCCCGCAATCGTAGCCCTACCCGGAACCACGACAAAGTCAACCACGATGATGATGACGATAATTACGACGACCACGATGATGATGATTACATTTCCAAAATTCACAGTCATCGATATACCGGTCACGGAGTAGCTCTCCATCACCGCATCACCACCCTCATTCACCACGGCAGAAGCTATCACGAAGTCTATCTCGTACTTGTCCCTACGATCTACTTCCGCTTCTTTCCCCTCATTCTAACGCACAACTCCACGCCGCTAAGCGTGTACCTCGCCGTCGCCCTCGTCTATATACCCGCTAAGGTAGTCCTATCAGCATGGAGGGGATACTTTTCTTCATCACACGCAGCTAAGAGGCGAAAGAGGAAGAGCAGCTTTTTACTGCCGTCCAATTGGTCTGGGACGCTTTCCAATGCCTCTTCTGCGACGTTGTCGAGGATTAGCAGGTCGGAGGCAAGTAGAAGCGCGATACAATGGCTCTTATGGCTGCTTGGTGCGCTATTCAGCTTATGGGTCTACACGCGGGGTGTTTCTTCGCCATTTCCAACAGCGTCGTCCATCATGGCCGCTTCGCCAACATTTCTAGCTCATCGGGCACAGAATGCAAGCTATTTCATCGCAGCCTCCTTCTGGAACAATGAGAAAATACTAGACTACTGGACCTCGCAGACGCTTGAGCTTATCGACTCTCTTGGCCGCTCCAACGTGTACGTTTCATTGACGGAGAACGACAGCGAGGATAACACAGCCAGCAAGCTACTGCATTTTGGCCGCGAGCTCACGAAACGCCATGTGGCGCATAGCGTCAATATAACGACAGACCTGCGCGGATATCCTCCAGAAAATCCTTGGCGAAGCATCGAGCATAGAATGGGATATATGGCAAACCTCCGCAATGGCGCCTTGGAACCATTAGGCCGACTCAACAGGCGGTTTGAGAGCGTTGTTCTGCTGAATGATGTCGTGTACCATCACACCGACGTTCTTAAGCTAGTCGCCGCAGTAGGGGGGGATGATATTAATGACTACAAAATGTCGCGTCAATCAGGGAAATCGGGGAAGAGGCGGATGGCGTGCAGTATAGATATGGACGGCGCAACGTTATATGACACATGGGTGCTTCGTGATCGCTGCGGACGACCCGTTAGCGGATTCTGGCCCTTTTTTTCGTCAGAGGAAGACAAAAGATCTGTACGCGAGGGACGCGTGCTAGACGTGGGAACATGTTGGAATGGCATCGTGGTTCTCGATGGAGATATGCTCCTCGATCCACATCTTCGTGACAAGAATGCAAATTGGGATGCAGACACGCTGCGCTTCCCCCAGCCACCGAATTGTATAATATCCGAGTGTACTTTGCTACCACTGACCATCACCAATGTCACGGGCGGCGCACCAGTGGTTATGGATCCCACGGTTATAGTAGGCTACACCGTCAAGTGGTGGAGATACTACGCGGTTTGGCTGCGCATGCCGATTGTACGGCTGTGGATGAAGGTGTTTGAAGAGGGATACTGGAATCTATGGTGGAGGATAGGAATGGGTAAAGGGTTAAGATGGAAAGGGCTCGATGGCGGCAAGGAGAAGAATGAGTGTGTCATTACAGGGTGGCCACAATGCGAGAGTAAGGACTATGCCATTAAGGGAGAGATGAAATTAAGCAAAAGCAGCAGCGGCCAAGACAAACACGATGCTAAAGGTGGGTAATGGGAACGGGAACGATAGAAGGGGCAAGGGAATAACTATTATACTTTGTATATCTTTTGTGTTTGTATTGCAACGAGGGAAGATATTTGCCTGGAAGTATCTATATCTTATAGGGGTGTTTACAAACACTGGGGGGGACTCTATACATACTCAATAGGTGGCGTAGGAAAGGAGAATGCGCCACCTTAGCCTAGATCTACCTCTAGAGCGGCTTTAAGGTAATTAGTTTCCTTGGATGATGTCAAAAGGATAAAATAGCTGAACTGTCTAGCCACGAACATATTTGGCAATAATGGCAGCAAAACAATGGAATTGGAATTAATAATGTAAGAATTGGAAAATTGGGAGGACCGAGAAAGTCTGAATTGGGTATCTTTTAGAATTGGGAAATGAAAACAATAATAAACATGATTAATATCTTCCGTTAGGCCGAGATAAGTAAGAAGGAAATAAGAGTTGGAACCTCATAAGGTATCAAGGCAGTAGTAAATAGTAAATATGTGCTTGGTCAGATGACCATGGCTGCAACAGCAACAATAATAAACAAACTCGGCATCTTTTGCTACTACCAGTAGTATGTACCGGTAGTAAACTATAACTAACTATAAACTAACTATATTAACAACAAGTATAATCACTCAAAAAGTAGCGTTTTCATTTCGGCAAGCTTAGGTCCGATGAAATTATGGCTCCATATCTAATAACGTCCACTCTCATATAGAACGGAGTTGCATATTTTCTCTTATACTAAATTCGACCACCGACCTCGACTTTTCTCGTGGTGCTCCGTCTTTATCGCTTAGAGCGCTTTAACATATGAGTAGCGGCAGCAGCCCCACCAAAGGACCCTGGCCTGCTCTTTGGGACCCCCCATGCTTCAAATCGCCATGTAAGTACGCAGTAGTACAAGTAGCAAAGTAGTTCCAGGTAGTAACAGAATCAGCCCCTCATACAAGTACGTACGAGTACATACAAAGTTGATATTACTCCGTACTCCGTGATTGCCTAAAGCGTTAGAGTACATCACCAAGGTAGTACCCGAATAATTTAGCACGCACAAATTTTTTTTTTCTTTTATAATTTTTTTTTTACTTTCATCAATCAATTCCTCTTCAATGCCGAAGCATTGGGCTACATATCCTCTGTGAACGAGTTCTTTGAACGAACCCTTTGAAAGAACTCAACTGGGACCTTATGAGTAAGCTCCGTTTATTCGCGCACCCCCCAATTCTAGAAGCAATCGCCGACAAGTCCTAGTAGTTTAAGTAGCAACTTGGAAGTTTACAGTCTCCATCATTTTATGTGGTCCCTTCTATGTACCCTGAAAAAGGAAACCTTTTTATTTCATTTCTATTTTATTTATTTATTTACCTCACCGACTAGGGGTCCATCTGGTGTGTCAAAGGCAAAACAAAAAAGAAAAAGGGAAAAAAAAAAGAAGAAAAAAAATTCCACCCACTCATAGTCCCTGGATGCCGAGTTGCGGGCCAACTAAAAGGTGGGCCATTCGCCATTGTCGCAGTCTTTTGGCAGGGTCTCTCCCCACCTGCTCTTCAAGACCCCCCCACTTGCATGACCTACAACAGGCATCGCTCTTGCCATTTTCGGGCCAGGCGCTTCGGAGGCTTTGGACTTTTGGTCTGTGGGTCATTTCTTGCCTCAAGAGCCATGGCCTGCAACATTCAAGTGGTCTGTGCGTGCACTGACGTTTAGCGGGCCCACTTCGGCAGCCGTGACGGTGGCATCGTCCAATAGGATCCGAGGGGAAAGAAAAAAAGTTTCAAAGCTCTCGTGCTTGCTGCCTCTTTTTTTTTTTTCTCTCCCTGGCCCGCCAACGCCAGAAAAAAAATCCAAAAAAATAAAAATCGCCTGAGCTTTTCCTCTGGCTTCTTGCTTGGTGGCCCCCCCCCCCCTGGGGGCCCCCCCCCCCCAATCATTCCTTCCCATCCGTTCGTAGACCGCAGACCGCCCCGAGACAATTCTGCCCTCCCTCGGGATGTTTGGATATCCTCATACAAACTTCTGCAGCAACCACTACAGCAACAACAATAAAAAAACAAACATCGTCATCCCCGTAATCCTGTCGTTTTGAGGGCCATCCTATAGGAGCTGGCCTCTCGTCGATCGATCCGTTGTACTCTCGCCACCGCCGATCACACTACCGCATATTTTATCTTCCAATCCAATTACTTGACAGTATTTTTTTTATACATACATTAACACAAATAATACAACTAAACATACATACATACACATCATCATGCCTTACAACACGCGCCGCAAATCACTGTCACTGCCCAGCTTGGGCATACACATCCCCGTCACGCATGCTGCTCGCATTGCTGCCTCATCAAAAAATGCTTCTCGCGGGGCTTCATCTTCAGCATCTGCTACGCCAGTGTCTACTACTACGAGTGCTTCACGTTCAGAATCTCCAGATGCTCACCCCAACAAACGCCACAAGAGATCTCATGGTACGGACGCCATGGCCATCGAGAATACTCCGCCTCCATCGCCTAACCGGGCCGTCAGCGAGGAGATGACCGATGCCGACACAGCACTCAAGATTGATCTAGAGAGTATCAAAGATGACATTGTTGAGGCTGTCATTGTTCAACTACAGTCAACTGGCAACCGCCCTCATCTCATCAAAGAACTGGCAACTGTCCTCACACAGACACTTACATCTGTACAACAGTAAGTTTCTCCTCTTCCTCTCTTAGGGAGTGCATGCTAATACCTTCATCTTAGATCAGCGAACCCATGTGCAATCATTTCGTCCCGCCTTGCTTCATACATGAAGCGAACATGTTGGTCTGCTTCAGCGTCTTGCCCGCTAGGCAAGGAGCTCGAGACAGTACACCCACGACGCACCTATTATTTCCTTACTACCCGTCCCAGGCAGCCACTTCCAGACTTCGGCGCAAGTCAAATAGTTGCCTCTCTCACCCCCTCAGTATCTCTTACCGAGGATTCTGGTTCAGACGACGTCGAGGCGAGACGACGAGAGCTGAGCCCTTCTCCTGAGGTGGACCTTTCTCCGACTGAGTTTGATAATGTCGATGACGATGTCGTAATGCCCATGACTCCTATTGGGTCCTATTCTTCACATCGAAGTAGACTTGTCCTTGGTCCTCGCAATAACTCTCCCCCTCTTGAGAAGGACGAGCGGGAATTCACACAGACGGCGGATGGCCTACAGAAACGAAAACTAAACGCAGAAATCCCTCAGCCGGAAATTATTGAACGCCATAGTGTGGCAATGATGGAGTTCTTTCGGGATGATGTCTGGTTTGCCGATAGCCGTCCTATCGCAGCAACCACATTTCTCGCCAGTCCCTCCATCAAGCCGAGCATATCCGCTGGTCGGAAAGAAGATGATACCGATGCTTGGTTAAGATTAAACAAACTTTTCGAGTGGGGCAAAGGGGCCGAGAGCATCGAAATAGACGAGCTCGACTGCTTGCTAGATGCCTGCTGATTTCTTTTTATTATTATTAATGTTGTCATGGAAAGGGCGCAAGGAGTTGGGGGATTTTCTGGGAAAATAAGCTGGAGTTGATTGATTTTGTACTGTAGCAGCATATGATGTGGACACGTATGGAGAGACCTCCATGTAGATATACTAGATGACTCTTGACTGTACTTTGGGGATGATGAGATGACAAAACAAATAAGGGACCACTCAAAGACTGTTTATGAGAGATGGCGTTTAAAAAAAAAGGGGGGAAAAGGAAAAAAATTGTGTACATACAAAACAGCAAACCACTCATTTTAGACAAGAACATCCGCTTTTTCTTATATCATTAAATCTTCGTGAGGATTGTTGTACATATATATAGATCCAATGATGAGTAAGTGTAAATCGACGGAGCTATCCATTGCTTCATGGTTGTTTATTATGCGTAGGATGGTGAGTTGAGAAAAAAAAAATCATTTTGTTTTGTTGGCAGCCATCCTCAATTCGATCCAAATCAGGGTGCCCATCTGTGTTATGTTTGGCCTCTCGACTTTAACGACTTCCAGGCCTGGTGTCTTGCTCGCTGCATCTTCGACGATGGCTTCGATATCCCTATTTCACCAGCATCCGTATTTCTCAAAGTGTTTCCCTGCATTCTTATCCAGTAAACCGTTCACTAGGCCATAGTAACCCTTGCCGTGCTCAAGCAGAATTATGCGGCCAGTATCAGGACGAACAACTGTAGCGAGGTTGGATAGCACAGCGACAGGATCGGAGACAGAGCAGAGGCCAAAGGTTTGGATTATAGTATCGTATTTATCGGTATGAGCGGGAGAGGGTAAAGGACGGTGCGCATCTGAGTTAACAAGGCGAATATGTCCGTCCAGAAAGGAGAGTTGGCCACCTGTATGATCTACCATGGATGAGGCTTTAACGATGAGTGCAGAGGACGACATGGGTGGGACAGACTTGACAAGCCTCCTTCGTGATACATCGAGCATGTCGACGGATATGTCGAGCCCTGTGAAAGCTGTAATACCTTGAGGTATCTTTGGTGGGGGGATTTTGCCCGTTCTGGCGGCTTCGACAGCGGTGCTAAGGGGTTCCCAGTTGTAGTATTCCAAGTTTCGTCCAGAGCCCATGGCAAGCTCGAGGACGTTGCCTTTTGCGTGAACAGCAAGCTTTTTGCGTAGCTTTGTGATTCCCATCCACCATTCAGGGAGATTGAGTTCTTTGTCGAATTGCTCTGCATTATCGCCAGTCAAGGCGGGTGGTCGACCGGTTGGTGTGGCATGTTCGCAAGGGGAAGACGAAGAAGAAGAACAGGAGGCGGATTTGACTGTTGCTACAGTAGTGCCGAGAATATAGAAGCCAAGGAAGCCGGCGAGAATAGAAGCACCGGTAAGAGGGAGCCAAGCTCGGCGCCATATGTCAAGAAGGGTGTCTGCTTTGGGAGGAGGAGGTGGTGGAGGTAGAGGCGGCAGCGAAGAGGTAGAGGAAGAGATATTAGGCTTCTGTGTACTGTTGTATATTCATTTAGGTCAATAACGAGTACTTTGTTAATTTAGGTATAGAGAAAGGACAGTAGCGTTAGAGAAAAATTAGATTTTCTTTTTTTTTGGAAAATTCAAAAGAAATATACGAACGGTTTATATGATCTTATAACGCGGGCCGATGGAGGGGGAGCTTTAGCTGGAGGAGGAGTTTTCACAACTTGGCGTGAGGACCGCACGGAAGAGCTTGATAGGCGCCATTGCAAGTGTAAAGCTCCAACAATGGCCCTGGCAAGGCGGCGTGTTGGGATGTTCATCGAAGGACCATTTCTTTAGGTATGTTTGACACAAAAGAATTTGTTTGTTTGTTTGCTTGCTCCTTTCATTTGCTTAAAAGTGGTAAAGGAATATGAATTTATGAAAAGAGTCACATAAACTGCAAAGTTAGCTATCATGTGGGTTGAGGGCATTGACCCGATGCTCCGGAAGCTGCTGCAATTAGACGTACTGGCATGTACTCTGTACAAGTGTGCATGCTTGCAGTTCATGGGAGCAAGTGGCCGACAAAAAGAATACAGACAACAGCAAGCAAATATGGTCTACTTTGACAATTAATGATAATATAAGAGATAAGTTACGGATAGATATCAATAGCTTCATTCAATATAGACACCACATATTCTCTTTGTAGATCTGTTAGTGCCCAAGCGATGTAGTTGAGAGAGATGCTTATAATTATACCAGGTGAAGTACAATAATATTCTCGTTCACAGTCTCGCTCACAGTCCATGTGTTTTTTGTCAGCCTCTTGGAGGGGTTACAGACAGTACAAAAGAGGCACTTAGAAGTACCTCTAAGCTGAATAAGTGGGTCTAAGCTTCCTAGTACCAAGATACCCGGAGATCGTAAACTTGTGAAATTCACTACCCTGCACTCATCCTGGCACGGCACGGCACGTCATTCTTCGAGACTTTCAGGGGTTAGCAGTAGGCGATTACGAGTGCTGCTTCTTCACTCATCGTTCATTTAATTTGTTAAGGCTTCTCATGAGTTGCAAAAATGGCTGGACATGGTGATCTACAGGAGATGCTGCGTATGCTGACTGCACGCAAAGCATCCATGATGGCTGCGATGGGATATATTAAGGCGCTCCAGTCTAAGAATTTAAAAAGGCGAGAATTTGGTGACGTGAACATTAAATGTTGAGAGTTGCGTAACTAACATTTGAGACACAGCATTGAGCAGATTGCTGAGGCGCCTTCATCTGTTATTGAAGAAGTCATTAGTGATGTGAAGCTTGCCAAGAGCTTTCTCACAGCATGCAAATCTCACGGGAAGAATAAGAATAAGCGTGCAGCTGAGGAGACGGCTCCAGCCGATAGGAAGAAGCCAAAGCTTGAGATTCATAAGAGGGAATTGGATTACAGTTCCATGACACCTGAAGAACTAGAGGGAACGCTGGCACTTCCTTTGTGTGAAGACGAAGAGCTTATCAAAGCGACAGCGCTGTTTACTAATAGAGCACCTTTGGTGCTTGCATTTGCGGTTGAGCTACTGCGTTTCACGATGCCGGAACAGCCGCTCAGCAGCCGTCTAAGTCTCGCTCAAGCTGTAGTAAGTGCAAACTCGAGATCCAAGGCTATAAGCATAGGTATCGAAAAGGCACCTGCGGGTGGAGAGACGCAAATTCCAAGTGGGCAGCCAAAGGTCTCTGTTTTGGGACGAGAGGTTCCTGTTCTCAAGAGAGGAGATTATTCGTGGTCGGAGAGCTCAGAGAAGCCACAGTCCTCATCTGTAGATCCGGTCAAAGCATCATCCTCGTCAACATCGACGACATCTGACAAGGTATGGGGAACGAGCAAAAAGCTGACTTCAAAGGGGTCCGCCTTCATCGCATATGCAGCTCCAATAACATCAGCATCAATGCGCTTAGGCCTTATGAAAATATTGTTCAACAAAAATCCTGATTTAGAAAAGACGGCAGATCACGTTGCATGGGCGGTGCGGACAAGCTTCGGCGGCTCATCTCTAGTACAAGAAGCGTCATTCGATGATGGCGAATCGGGTTGCGGCAAATTCATGCTTGAGCTCATGCGCGAGGCAAACATTACCAACACCACCGTTGTCCTTGCTCGATGGTATGGTGGAGTTATGCTTGGGCCCGATCGTTGGCGTTTGATGCGTGAATGCTTGAATGATGCCCTTTCAGCCCAGCAGCGAACATCCACATTTTCAGGAGAGGCACTTTGGGGTCTCGATGCAGAGGATAAGAAGCCTGCTATATCAACGATTGGCATGGCCATCCACCGACCTGAAGGTGCGAGAAACTATCTTCTACGGAGCTTTGCCTCTGCTGTTGCCTCCGACAGCGTTGGGAATACCAAGAAAACCGTGGCCGCGTTGAATGATGAGAAACAAGAGAATTTGGGGAGGCTATTGGGTGCTCTTCGATTACTCTTTACAAGCTGGGCTGGTGTTTTGGGCCAGGGCGAGCTAGACCGAAGAGCTTGGAGCTGGTATGTGGCTGTTCGTCCTGATGTGGAGGCAGGTCCATCTGGATGGGGAGAGAAGGGGACGTTAAATTTGTCCAAGATATTGGATCTAAGACGAAAGGAAGCTTCAACAACAGAGTAACCGAGAACAGGAGCTAAATGGTTTGTGTGATTTTTATTTTAAGTTGTCTGGGACAGCAACATGGTAGTGGTGTTAGCGGGCGATGATGTTTGCATACAATACCTAATGACCTTGTGCAATTTACGGAGTACTAAATATATTAGCTTACTTGGGTAATTTTATAAAAACTTTGTACTGTTAGATATATCAATTGACTTCGTGATTTTGCTTCTTATCATTGTTAAATGCTGTATTATTTTGTTTATGAAGAATGAGGTTCGGTGCTTCTTATGTCTTATGTACAATATCTTCGTACTGGTTCTTTGCAAGCCACAGTTTCTTTGTCTCGCGGCTAGTGCTAGGACCTGTGGCGGAGATGTATTTTGTACTCCGTACCCCAAAAATGCAGTACGGAGTACAAAGTACTTTCATATTTAGCACTATCAAATTGTAAGTAAACAACAAAACAAATACATAGCAACAAAGCTTACCCTTAACTTCTTCGTACAGCTCCCATTCTTCCCTCAAACAATTCTTCTGTGGGAACAATTTTGCTCGGAAACTGCCCATGGCATGGCAGATAGATGCTTACTAACTTAACAGGATCCATTATTCCAATAACCATCAACCAGACACTAACCTGAACTTCTTCTCTTTTTTTTTTCCCCCGTCGTCGTCCAGAGAGATCCCGAGTCTGACCGCGTTTGTGTTTCCCCCCGCGCCATACCGCGAGTTGTTGACCCCTCGCCCTGGTGACCGAGAGAACGTGTTTTTTTTTTTTTTAAATTTATTTTTAAAATTTCCCCCTTCCCACCAACGCCTCGTTTGTTTGTTTTCGCAGCAACAACGAAGAAGACGAAGAAGGAGGACAAAGGGGGGCGCATCGTTCTGCAATCCAATTCAAAATCTAATCCTAGCCCCTTGGTCCTTGATTCTTTGAATCCTACAGACTGTCCGCCGCTATGGAGAATTACCAGAAGCTTGAGAAAGTCGGAGAGGGTACGTTTGCTACAGTAGATTTGCTTTTCCTTTTGCCTTACTTAACGAGATGCTGCAATCATATACAAACTATTTTCTTCTTCTCTCTTTTTTTGTTTGTTTATTTGTTTATTTTTTTTTGTTCAAATTCGTTTAATTCCATTCTACCTACCTCTGTGGCCGATGTGAATGTCTTGTACTGATGCGTTTTTGTCACCCTCATAGGTACCTACGGTGTTGTGTACAAGGCGCGAGACCTTGCCAATGCCGGACGCATCGTTGCTCTCAAGAAGATTCGACTCGAAGCTGAGGATGAGGGCGTTCCGAGCACGGCCATCCGTGAGATCTCACTGCTGAAGGAGATGCGAGATCCCAACATTGTTCGACTGCTCAACATCGTCCACGCCGATGGCCACAAGTTATATCTAGTTTTCGAGTTCCTTGATCTAGATTTGAAAAAGTATATGGAAGCTCTCCCTGTCAGTGATGGCGGCCGAGGCAAAGCCCTTCCTGAAGGCTCTTCCATTCGCATACAACAGCTGGGACTCAATGATACCGTTATCCGAAAATTCATGATGCAGCTGTGCGAAGGTATCAGGTATTGCCACTCTCACCGTGTCCTGCACCGAGATCTCAAGCCGCAGAACCTACTCATTGATAAAGATGGAAATTTGAAGCTTGCAGATTTCGGTCTGGCACGCGCGTTTGGTGTGCCGTTACGAACCTACACGCATGAGGTGGTAACTCTCTGGTACCGAGCTCCGGAGATTCTCCTTGGTGGAAGGCAATACTCCACTGGCGTGGACATGTGGTCGATTGGATGTATCTTTGCTGAAATGTGTACACGCAAGCCCCTCTTCCCGGGCGACTCCGAGATTGACGAGATCTTCAAGATTTTCCGGTGAGCAAAAAGAGAGAGAGAGACAGAGAGAGACAGAGAGAAAGAGAAGGAGAAGAATAGGAAGAAGAAGAAGCCTCCATTGCGTAATTTGACGACTTGGCTTTTATGTTTCTTTTGGCTGACCGATATGTATCTAGTTCTCTCGGAACACCCACGGAAGAGTTGTGGCCTGGCGTCACATCCTACCCCGATTTCAAATCGTCTTTCCCCAAATGGCAAAGAGACTACCAACAGGCACTCTCCCCTAGCCTCGATGAAAAAGGCCTGGACTTACTTGAAATGATGCTTGTCTATGACCCTGCTGGGCGAATTTCGGCGAAGCAAGCCTGCAATCACCCTTACTTTGAGGACTACGTGGCACCACCACCGCCGCCCACGACGACGACAACACCGGCAACAGCGCCGACAGCAAGCCGCGGTAATGGCTACTTCCACTAGATGGGCGGAGTAGGGTCATATATGTGACGGCACTGTCTTTTATAGGCTCTTGAGCTGGTGACGTGAACACTGGTGTGGCCTCCACTCTGTTGGTTTTCAGGATACTGCAGCATCGTCAAGACGCCACTATGACTTTAAGGGGAAAGAAAAGCAACAACATTATTGGCATTATTTATGATGGCTCAACTTAGGACCGCGGAGAGTTTATTGCCCAAGAGCCGAGTCATTCGCTGGCGATATGTGCTATGAGCACGCCGATGTTATACTCACCCTACCCACTACTTACTAGCAGGAACCAGGATGAGACGTGGCAATGCGAAGGGGGGGGAGGGGGTTAGAGACAGATGATGTGTTTTCATGCACGTCTTAACGTACTGCTGGAGCTAATAAGGCGAATGACTGCACAGCACGTAGTTTCGGATCGGGGGGATATGAGCATGAGACTGGCTCCTTCTAGCAGGCTATTTTTGTTTTCATGTACAGCATATGCAAGGGACAGTGTCGGGTTTCTAAGAGGGAAGGGTTTAACAAGCAGCATGAGGATAATAGTAGATGACACGAATGATGGGAAAACGACTCAAAGATTATTTGGTGTGGGAGCCTGGCTCTTTCTTTTTTTTTTTTTTCTTTCGAGAAGTTGACTCATTGATGAACGTCTACCTACTGATATTTTTGCCGTATTAAGTAATTTGCAAGCTCAGCTACTTGCTACCTAAGAGTAGTGGCTGGGAGCATAGAATATCCTGCTTCTTACTATCTACCATCCACTGATATGAGAATTACATGGAAATTTAGCTGCGGGAAAATATTGTTAGAGAATGAGGAGACGGAGCGATTGATGTCCTTGAGAGATAATCAATAGGGTTCGCTCTGTAATTCACTTTGTGACGCTGCAAGGAATGAATTGATGATTAGTTTTTGGCACGTATGGAGGCAAAGCATGTCAGATTTGAAGTGGGAATGGTGGATTCCGATTTTTTCTTCAATAATAGAGGGAATTGCTAGGTCTTTCTTGTTAGCGCTGTCTTGTCTTGTCTTGTCTATGACATTGCCACAAGCAAGTAAGTACTCATAACAAAATGCAGAGATCCGTGGAGTTGTTTTGTATTATGGCTCTTGGAGAAAAGGTCCTACACGGTGATTGGTCAATTAGGCGCAAAGCGCAATAAGCGCCCAAGCTAGTGGCTTTCAAGGTACCCAGAAGTTACATTGCTATTTTCAGATATGTAACATTATACTAGTAGGTACGGAGTACAGGTAGTTACGTCTCGCCAAAAGGCTTAATAGCCGCCCGCATGGGGGGAGGGTCAAACCAGTTTGAAATTAAGGAACGAGCCGAGAAATGCAATGCAACAGCAACAGTAAAATAATAAAAAGAAGAAGAAGAAAAGAAAAAGAAAAAGAAAAAGAAAATGAGGAATTCTAGCGCGCTTGATGAAACGCGGAAGAGGGAAGCGCCGTGGCTGGCTTTGGTGTAAACATGTTCTATACAGTACCTACCTAGTAGCTCCAGACATGCTTCAGATAACCAAAGAAAGTACGAAATCCGGGCGATTGATGAAGGAGAAGGGGGAAATGAAAAAAAAAAATTAAACCCCCCCCCCGGACTAATTTTGAGGGAATGTTCCGGCTTGGGGAAGGATTTCCAATTTTACTCTTTATGATGAGGCAAAATAGCTAAATTGGGAGAAGGCTTGGTGGGTTAACCTTGAATATTTGTTGTGGTGTTTGGGGGCTGTGGCACGGGAAGCATTGACGGGGTCGCGGCTTGTGTGTCACAGCTTGGGCATTGCATTTGCCGAGGCAAGCTTGATATAACGATTTAATTTATGAGTAGATTCAATACTCCAAAAAAAGAAAAAAAGGAGACGGGAAACAAAGGGAAAGGAAAACACATTGCGTCACAAGCAGGGCTTCGGTTGCCTAAAAAGGCTTAAAAAAACAAAATGGGTGTTTACAATGAGACATGCATAGGGGGCTGAGAAGGCAAACATGGTCATCTTTCCAAGTTTTTTTTGAGCGAATCCTCTGTTGCGTACTCCGTACACTCTGTAAATGTCCAGGTATGTGTGCATGTGCATGATAATGATAATGCCTCATCCAATAGATGTGTGGAGGCATCCATCCGTAGTCCGGGGATGGAGCCTCGGCCGGTGGAAGGGCATATCTCGGTAATGAGCCGGTATCACTCCGTACGAGCCCGTATATTTCAATCCTACGGGGAGAAAAGCAATGAGAGTTGTGGTGTGTGTGTGTGTTTGTGTGTGTGCGTGTGTGTGATAGAGGGGTGGGACGGGGGGCCGGATATGCCGAATGAGCATCTTCTTTGTGGATATTTCCTTACTTATCATTTTTTTTTTGTTCAAGAATGCTATGCTGCTATGCTGCTATATTGGAGGGATGGCAGCCGATGGATACAAATATCGGAAGCCAAGGCAGGAGAACAGCTGAATGGATAGAGGGAGGCGGCTGTGTGCAGAATGATAAGCGACGCAGCCTCGTGAATGGGGGCTTCAGTTCATCCCTCCCAAAATTCCAAAACGAATTTTTTTGACCGAAAGAAAGCTGAGACATTAGGGACAGATGGGGTAATGCGTGCGAGAAAGAGAAAAGAAAAAAAGGTAGAGAGAGATGCAACATTCTTCATGCCCAATATGTGTTACTTTCCTTTTTTTTTTTCTGTTGCTGTCTCAGACATTCCTATAGTGGATGAAGATGCACATGATGAAGCACATGTTGTTGTTGAATTACATCAAATTTGATGTATCTACTAAACTTACCTGCATGTGTATTACCTAATCATGGCTGTGACCAACCATGGTGTTGCATGTATCCCCCCAAAAACCTCATCCTGTGACCTGCACGACCAAAGAGTTATTCCGTCATCAGGTCAGCAAACGGCTCGTGGAAAGAAGAAAAAAAAGGGGGGGTTGCAGTACGAGATAAAATAACATAGTACATAAGTAACCCTGTTTATAAATAAATCACTTGATAAGTTTTCGTGATGGGGCCTTTTGAAGAAAGAGGGGAAGAGAGACAAGAATGTTGTCAGGTAAGGTTTGACTTTCATGATGAATATTGGTCGGTACCTGTGCACTAGGTTCGGTAGGCTGTAATTTCAAGTTTTATTGTAAACTAGCTAACGTTAGGGATTTTAGCAGTATTATTGGTTCTATGACACGTTCCGATCATCACGAGCTACCAAGGATTGCGTGACTGTAAAAGTTTGACTAACATGTTTGGCTTACTGACTTTCAATTTATTTGGGGGGGGGGGGGGGGGGATTTTTTCTTTCTCTTTTGACTCAGAATGTAAATAGTAAATATGCAATATAACCTCTTTTTGGCCCAAAGCTGGCTGTGCATACGAACTCTTCGTAAACTAGACTTAGTTTGACCTAGATAGATATAATTCAAAAAAGTTGTTCTTGGCCGCAAGGCGAAAATTGCGTGTCCTCCAGCCACACTTGGAATTAACGTTAGCCACAGCTCGGCATGGGGTGTCAGGTTGCTTCGTACCAGGCTTTCTTTCTTTTTGAAGGTACTACGAGTAGGTAGGTAGGTAGGTACCGAGGTAAGCCTACAAGTATTTGTACATGCCATACGGAGTACCTAGTATCAAGACGAAAAGGAGGGGTGACATCGCGTTGGGCTCAATCAGTGGCGCCAAGAGGTTCCAAGGTGCGCCATCTTTGTTTCAAGCGGGACGAGCCAATCATGACCCCATTTTTCCCTTGGCCGAGGGAGACTTGAGATCTTGCTAAGATATCTGAAGGTCAGGGAGGACAAAGACCATTCATTTTACTTGGCAGTTTAATTGTTCTACTTGTATGTACCTGTACGGGGGGTGGGGGGGAGTGCAGAGTATCTACCGTAGGTCCAGCACTCCGTAGTATTGTATACAAGTTCCAAGTACCTCTGCCACCACCAATTACAGAGTACAAAGAAAAAGAATCAAATCTTTGGGAGAGAAACATGATGCTATGGTTTTTCCCCTCC
>JACBYL010000351.1:0-40632 GCA_015266385.1 Trichoderma oligosporum | reverse complement strand
CAATTTATTTAATTTATATAGTATTTTAAATTATTATAAAGACTATATTTAACTTTAAAGTTATATAAAGCATTTTTATTAAAAAAATTAAAGTTAAAGATGAAATTATTATTGGGTTGAAAGTGGGGTGCTTTTGGATACCCACTGTATAATTACTATAGAGTACGGAGTACTCCGAATCTCACGTGATGATCTCGAGAACTACTCAATCGACCCGTGTATTTCTAGCTTCCTTCATCAGCCTAACTATTCTATTCTTTAACGGTCCTGCATTCTATCCCGCGACAACCACCGCGATAACCACGACGACGACCACTACGACGGCCACTACGACAACAGATAATACACAATGCCTCCATTCAAAGCCCCATTACCTGCGCATTGTCAAAGTCATCTTTGCGAATGGCGTAGAAATGTTCCACCTGAAATGCAGAGCTCCGATCTACTCTTAGGAGACTTTTGGGAGCGATTCAATACTATAAAAATACCGATTTTAGGGCAGTATCGCTACCTGGATACAGCAAATGAAATAGCCAAGCAAGCTTTCAAAGAATAAACAAGACTTTGAGCGGATTTTTAGAGAAATGAATATGCAGGTCCAGAAAGAAATACTTTCGTTAATGAGGAAGGCTAACCAGACTATGTATAACAACGTCTTTCCCTGTCAAGATGCCAGTAATAAAGCGTTTACAGCAAGCATGTCCGGCGCTCTTATGGATTTATTACAGGTTTTTATAGGCGTTGTCTCTGGCTGAGAAGCAGATGCAGCAGATGAAACGCAATCTACTAACTCTTTCAATCATCAATCAAGTTCTTGCAATAAGTGCGGTTCTATACAACTGCTATCTTGCACAACCTGCAAGTGGAATCTAGATACTTGCGAGCTGCTGCATGTAGTCCTCCTGCTCCCACTCGGCTAGCAGGATCTGGGTTCAGCATCCGGTGTATTAGTGATAACATCTCACCAGACTCCGGCTCGGCTTGCATCCGATCAGCAAGGACAGATCTGACGATAGTGATACTTTCCAGCCAGCATTTCATCTTTTTACAATCCTCCCACGCTGGATCAAGCAGCCGATCTATCACAAATCCAGCTCCGTTTGGCATTGGGATTGCTCCAGTAACGCAGAGCATTGTACGGAGTAATGCCAAGAGCCCATATATCCCCAGCATAACTGGACTCGCCGTCAGTCAAAACTTCTGGAGGTAAAGACTGAGGTGTTCCGCCTAATAGTAGCGCTCCGTAGCTTGCCATCTCGAAATCGAGGAGCACGGCACCCCGTTGACGGGAGTAGGATATGTTGGCAGGTTTGATGTCATGATGAATGACCTTCTGAGCTCTCAAGTATTTTAGAGCGGATGACATGTGGAGTATAATAGTCAAAATAGAAAGGCAGAGAACATTAGAATAGTAAATGTATCTATCCACTCTATAGTCTATAGAGATTTCTTCTAAGAAGGATAGATCGGAGGAAAGGACGGCGGTTAGATAAAAGGGGGGTGTATCGGAGGCCGAAGAAAAGGGCCCTAGCTACAGGCTCTAGCTAATAACCTCAAAAACCTCAATAATCTAATATTTAGTATATGTGACGAGATAAGCCATAATTCTACCCGACAACTGTAGCGTTCGCTATTTTTGTTACAGTATGCCTTAATTCTAGCAAAAGGGGGGTGTATCGGAGGCCGAAGAAAAGGGCCCTAGCTACAGGCTCTAGCTAATAACCTCAAAAACCTCAATAATCTAATATTTAGTATATGTGACGAGATAAGCCATAATTCTACCCGACAACTGTAGCGTTCGCTATTTTTGTTACAGTATGCCTTAATTCTAGCCCCTCGTTTACCCATTTTAATTACTATTTTCTATAGTATAATAAAGTCAAGCGCGTCATTTATACGACATCGCGCGGATAGTACAAAAGCTCCTGCTGATTCAGTCTTCCTTTCGCTCGTGGACATGCTAAGGGTGTTATCATTCGAGTTGCAACTATCGCTGAATTATTATTGCCGAGACTGAACATAGGCAAACAAGCAATAACATTGTTATGTTTGCCAATAATATCAAGGATGTATGGATTTCCATTGTTTATTGGGTTTGGGAGATCTTTCTATGTAGTGTTAATACACTTTCAAGTACTCCATAAGGGTTTTGCATTAGAACCTCTATCTCCATGCATTAAAAAAAAGAAGACTGTAATTAATATTAGCTAAATTAACGAACAGCTACTTTTCTATCTGTTCCATCTTAAAGTATTATCAGAACATATTAAGGAGATTGTATAATATCTATAGAGTATCCAGAGAGGCTTTTATATCTATATATATTTGATATTCTTTCATTTCTCTAATAGAATAACTGCTATTCTAGAAGGGCTTATATTTTATCAATTGGTGGTTAAGAGGACAGCTCACATTATGAAATGAAAAAAGACTGATGCTTTTTTTAACGGGTTTGGTAATAATGCTTCTATACGTTCTTCGTCTAGGCTGTTTGAAGCACCAAATTTCAGATCTAGCCAATCACATATCACGATACTACTCCGAGATCTCCGAGAAATCCGATAAAGTCAAATTTACATCAAACATAGTCAGCAACGACTGTACGAGCATTTAGAAACTTGGAAAACCTGACTTTTTGGATAAAACGTATGTTGAACTAATATGAATAAAATAGAAACTGCATTTAGTGAATCCTGAATCTACACAAGCTCTTCATCTACATGATGGAACCGTTCCTATCTACTATCACTGGCTCACGATCTTCCTATTCTCAGGAGCCACGGCGAAAGCGAAGATACCAAAAGCCTCGAGTGTTATTCTCCTGCAACACCTGCAGAAAAGACAAGTATGTGGCACGCGATTCGGAGACGGAAATCCCAACTTACTCTTTTGATTTATTCGAATACTCCATGGCTCATGACTGATGTATCTAAGGTTGAAATGCGACCGGGGAAAGCCCTGCACAACTTGTCTGAAACGAAATCGAGAGACATCTTGCACGTACAGCCCTCAAAGTTTGGCCAGAGCAAATATCGCAAATAGTTCGGTTCTTGATGATCAACTACGTTCTTTTGATGGAAGGCTCCGAAATTTGGAAAATAAAATTTCAGAGACTGACATTGCCTTGCCCACATCACGAGATGTTGGGTTGACTCCCCCTACCGGAAAGCAAGTAGACTCTGGTCCCAGCCCAAGCCACATGGCTTCAACAACTTCACTGGAACCGGCGCCTATATGCGATTTGTCGCGTTCGAGATGCAACGAGACTCTATTCACAAATAAAAGCCATTGGCGGGCTATTATGAGCGATGCCGTCAGTTGCCTCCTTTATTAAATTAGCCCCCTTATTCAATCCTTCACCCACATAACCATCCGTGTCTTTTAGAATTACTGACTCTTCTATAGACAAAAGAACTAAAGAGGGGCAATGTTCATACCAATAATGGGATAGGGGATAAGCAGCAAAGAAATTGCCAAGGTCCAGCATTGTTAACAGGCTTTCTGAATGAAGCCATCTTCATAGAGCACCTTGGGAGGTTACCACCCCGGGAAACGGCCGATGCACTTGTTTACCGTTGTCTGGACGCTGCAGAACCATTCATGAGTAAGTTTAGTGCTGAATTGCATTGACGAAACTTCGCTATTCTAACCTAGATTGCATTCTGTGTAGTTAATGTACACGCTCCCACTTTTAAACAAGAGGTACGCTCTGTCAATAACCTCAAATATCAGGTGCAAATCATCTCACCCTTGCAACTTCTTAACAGTACTTGGAATTCTGGCAACATCCCGAAAACTTCGGTCCAGCCTGGCTTTCGCTGCTTTATGGAGTCTTGAGCTGTAGTATATGGATGGACCATACCACCGATTTTAATGCAGCAGGATTGAATCTGCCGAGTGATTTTGAATTCTTCCGCACTCAGAGTGCGGCTTTCCTGGCAAAGTCTGATATTGCAATTCCTGGAAAGTACAAGGTTGAGGCGGCGGTTGTTTATTTGGGAATGGAATATGTGCGAGCCGGTAACCTGAAGACTGATGTGTCAGTCTTGCTAGGACTAGTATCGCGACTAGCCATTGTGGCTGGGTATCATCGCGATACTCAAATGCATTCCCAAATAACAACCTTCCAAGCAGAAATGCGCCGGAGATCATGGCTTGTGCTTCTAGTCACGGACTGCGTTGTAGCATATGAGACTGGGCTGCCTCGGGTAATTCCCAGTGGGCTCGGGGATGCGAGGCGTCCTCGTAATTTATTAGATGAGGACTTTAGTCCTTTCACTACGGCTCTACCACCGGCTCGAACTGCCACCAAAACTTGCAACAGAATTGTGTATATGCTCAAAATGGAGTCAATCCTATCTATGGCGGCAGACATTGCAGACTCTGCACCTGGTATCGCATCTCTGCCTGAGAGGACAGCCAAGCTGAATGAAGAATTAGAAGCTATCAAGGATAGTATTCCTTCGATACTGCGCATTCCATCGGCTGGATCGTCGATTGCTGATGAAAAAATGGCTATATGGAGATCCAATCTAGAGATGACATATCAGCGTACTCGCTGCACTCTACATCGACCATTCCTTATGAAACATTCATTGAACCACCAAAGTCGATTATTCCGAGAGACATGTGTTTCTGCAGCACAAAGGATCCTGGAGCTTGAAAATGAGATTTTTCAGGTGTTTCTGCGTAAAACACAGAGCCGCTATAGAGTTTGGTTTGGAGCGTCCCGCTGCGTTTCCGATGGATTAACGGCAGCCATGGTGATATGCTTAGAGTTGATTTATCGTACGGGGGACGAGCAGCTACCAGACTCTGTGACCTCTGACCAACTTATCCAGTTGTTGGAAAGTTTATACATGAGCTGGAAGTGTGCACCGAAACTTTCGCCTGAAATTGATGTAGCTATTAAGATTCTGACCGTAATGCTACGTCAAATGGGCATTCATAATCCCGGCCAATGTGCAGAAGAGCCAAACTCATCTATGAATATAGAGTCTCATAACCCGGATATTGCACCTCCTGTGGGTGGATTCATGAACGAAATGGAGGATGATAATATGCAGAACCCGATTTATGAATTGCTGAGTAGAGATTCGATGGAAGACTTGTTTGATTGGGTAAGAGTTCCTTCATATCCCCAGTTTCGTTATATTCTATATACGCTATTGATTAAATAAAGAACGGTATGAACAAGTAGACTAATAACAATTATAATAGGGTCTATGGGATCATGAGATGCACGTACTTGATAACTTGACCAGGCAACTAGGTTCATGAGCAGAGGAAAGTATGGAGGAGAGAATGAAGGGATGAAGGGCTGTTTTTATCTTAATACGTAAGGTAGCGGCTTTGAATTTCAGCTTGAACTTGAAGGATTTAGCCATCGAGGTTGAATAATGTCTCTAGCCTACCCTGGCACACGCGCGGGAGATCAAATCGCCAATAATGGTCTGCTAGAGTTTCACCGGGTATTTCTCACGGATAGCTCTACCATATCTTGAAAAGAAAACGGGAATGGGAATGAAAGCTAGTGAAATGAAGCCCAACAGCGAGTTGCCCCATCCAAGACCGAGCGTCGCAAAGAGTTTTGAACCTGCCAGTGGAAGCAGAGCACCCAATAATGATCGGGAAGCCACAAGAGAGGCGCTCCCTGATGCTGCATAATCTGGATAGGAGTCTATGATGTACGTCTGAATGGGGAGATACAAACCCATCAAACCGAAGCCAAACGGTATCATGCCGATGATTGGGACAATCCAGTGAACATCTTTGTCAACCGTCCAGCCGTACCAGAAGAAACTGATGGGACAGAAGGCAGCGTAAAAAATCATCATCGGTAATCTCATTTCCGGTTCGAATTTGCCGCCGTTGCGTCGCGCCATAGCCTTCATCATCCGATCGTTGGTGAGGGCGGTCGATACCAACCCGGCAACGAAGCCAATGCCGATGCCCAAGTATGCCAGCCCTGATAACCCCGTCGAAAAACTGTACTGGGTCATAAATACCGATGGAATGGTCGTGAAGAATAGATAGAGCAATCCATACACCAACGCTAGGTAGACTGAGAGTAGAAAGACAATAGGCGATTTGCAGAACAGCAAAACTGGTCTCATCATACCTATCTTCAGCGTCGCCAGGACAGATTCTTCAGCTCCCTCCTTTGCATAAGCACTGCGGAGGTTATTATGGCCGAGTTCCTTCATTAGGTGTTTGGCCTTCCATCTAATAAGAACAGGGGCATAAGTCTCGCTGTTGAGGATCTCAATGCCAATTGACATGACACCTCCAACTATCAAGAGAACCCAAAATATCCAGCGCCAACCGATGGTCTCGCTAATGAATCCTCCACAGATTGGTCCAACAACAGGACCCATTAGAGGCCCCATGCTCCATAGAGATGTCGCTAGGCCACGCTTCTCGATGGGGAAGAGGTCAGCGATCACACCCGCTCCTAAAGTCATGCACCCAGAGCCGCCTATACCAGCAAGCAGCCGAAAAACAATCAAGCACGCGATATTCGGAGCTGTGGCACAACCGATCTGCCAGACGACGAAAAACCAATTTGCACTGCTAAGAACGATTCGGCGCCCATAGATCTCGCTCAGTGGCGCGAGTAGGAGTGGACCAAACTATAGGTATAATTAGGATACATATCTTTATCCCTTTCATATCTAGAGGCAGGACGATACATACAGCATAACCCAACAAATAGATACTGACAGTGAAAGAAAGTATTGTCTCGCTGGTAACCCCCAAATCGACACCAACGTACCCCATAGCGGGCGACAACATGCTTGATGCCAGCGGCGAGACAAAAGTGATGCCAGCCATCAATGCGAGTAATCCCCATTTGCGATGGGAAGAAAAGTTCTGGGGATTTCTTGGGTCATCCTGGCTGTCCCAGCCAACGATGCCGCAGCTGAGATCTGTCACCGGGAAGTGGTGCTTCTGTGGCATCGTAGTATCGGCACCCCTCTCCACGTCCTTCTCATTGTCTGGAAGCAGACCCGGATTGCCACTAGAAGGCAAATTCATACTGAGTGACTTTGAAATCAGTCTCTTTCAGCTCTGTATCCTCTGTAGGGATGTTATTCCTGCTTGGTGGAAGTGAGACCAATTCTTAGGGTCTGAGTCAAGTTGGGTAGAGATCAGTCTAGCTCAAGGTGTATATAAAGAGTGTAATAAGGGAAAAGATTCGGAAAGTTATATTATACAAGTCAGTGATTTTAATTACTATTTCCCCAGTCCAATCTTCAAGTTTCTTAGTTTCTTATATAATTGAGCTCTTTTATTATCTCTATACTCTCACGTACTTCGGATTTGTCGAACATCTCGAATTTGGCAGAACATCTCGGATTTCTCGATTTTCTCGGCTTTCTCGAGTATCTCGGATGTTTTAAAGTTGTCTATATATACCTGTAGCCTAAATCAATACAGACGTATAACCTATGATTGATGCCTGTTGTCTGCAAAAGTGCTGCTGCAGCATAGAGCTGGTAAGACAGAAAATGAGGTTCTCATGTTCCTATTTTAAAAACTGAATACCTCTTAGTTTCCGTACACCCTACTTTTCAGGTAGCTCCTTTATTGATCTTGGCAAGAACATTCCTCAAGTATCTCTCCCTCAAATCTGAATTTCAGTGTTTTCAAATTAATTCTTTTGTCAATAGTGAATCCCTTAACTGCTTCGGCTATGCCATCTGGATATCTCATCCAAGATGGGTACCCTTCTGTGCCAGACTATCTAAATCTCCGCTCAACGGCTGGTCTCACACCTAAAACCGCCTCGCAAGCTAGCGAGATCTCTAATGGAAGCTGGTATGGCTGTTTCATTACCTATGAGAGAAATAACACAGTTGTTGGAATGGGTCGCATCATTGGCGATGGGGGATGGTACTTTCATATCGCAGACATGGCCATTCACCCGGACCACCAACGGAAAGGCCTTGGGGACCAGGTTTTGAAGAGGCTTTTGAAGGAAATTTCAATAAAAGCTCCCAAGGATGGGAAACCTTATATCTCGCTTTTGGCAGATGAGCCCGGGAGAAAATTGTACCAGAACAATGGGTTTGTTGACGCGGCTCCTCGTCAACTTGGGATGGTCTTGCGTTTCTAACACTCAACTAGGTAGAGATAAAAAGTAAGGTCTAATTTAATTTAATAAACCCCAATATGCTAATGATATATTATTATAAACTCTTGCAATAGAATAAACTGGCAGTATCCTTACCTTTACTTAAGAAAGTGGATAGACCAGACTCTAGCTGGCCTAGTTGTTACAAGCTAGCACGGTTAGAAACGGATGTCTCTCCAACCTCTGAGTCGTGATGCGCTGAAAATGGCATAATGAAATCTCAAACGAATAGTAACCGGGCAAACATTGCCGCTTTGTCGTATCGAGGTTATAGATTTGCCATCATAATGTGCTAACTCTCTGTTTTATATGTATGTTCGGGGATCTACGCCGTCATTCTCGTACATATCTAGGCCAAGACTTGTCTCTCTTTGAGTACAGCTAATAATATTTAAGCTAGGACCTCTTCGTATTATGCTTTTGGAAGAACAGCCCACAAGACAATCTACTTTTCCTAACAGCGATCTGCTCTAGAAATATTTCTAGTAGGCAGAAATATATACCTTGTTGAGCGCACGCAAACGTGGGGGATAAAATAAGGCATTTAAGAAACGCCCAGATGATTTGGAATTTTCTACTTAAAAAGAAACGAAACATCAAAGGACAGTGAAAGGGCTGGAGTGAGGTTATAGCTTGTAGCAACATAAACGTTGTGAACTCCCAACAAAGGTTTATTATATTGTCTTCCCAGTTCATATGTGTATACTTTTCATCGACGCGGAAGACTGAAGTCTCAATTTTCCATCATGCAACCAGCTTAAGGATGGCGATGGACCGAGCACACTTGGCGCTTCAGGTAGAGGTTCCGAAATATTGGCCTCGAGGTCGAGGCATACCTCGTTACCGAAGCGCAAGGTGACGAAGTCGTACTCTGACTCAAGGAGTTGTAGCAAAGACACCAGAGCGGGCTCGGGGAGTTTGGCATCTGCAATTTTTGTGGTAAGATAAGCATGCATGCCGGCAATGCCTTCACCTATCCCTTTTCTGCCAACCTCTGAAATAGCAGTCAAGCCATCCGGTAGGTGAGCCACTGCTTCGATAAATGCCTTCACATAACGATCTGGGATACGCTCCTTTCGCATACCAACACGCTCATTACCGCCAAATCGGAACCGGCGCGTGAGTGAGCGGGCATATCGCCCAGCGTGGTGAACGAAGTCCCAGAGCCCAGAGACACCGTAGGGTTCGGGCTTAAGAAACAAGCAGTTGCCACGACGCTTGTCATTAACGATTGCAATGAATAGCACATGTCGGTGACCATTAACAAGCGGCGGCCAGGCACCATCCACGCAGAGGTCGACACCTCCAGTGCATCCTGGAGAGCTGTGACGCTTGAGATGACTGCTGGTTCGCGGCGTGCCTATGGCTAAGAAGAATGCGGATAGCCGGCCTCGAGGGTCAAGGCAGAGAAAAGCTCCGGACAGAAAGCTCTGGCAGCGTTCGACTGCCAAAGCGGTGAGATACCAAATGATGCCAGCTACTATTTGTCCGCGAGTGGTTGGGTGAATCTCGCGAGTCCCGATCTGCCGCAACTTGTCAGACGACCAGCGGGAAGTCATGATAGCGTGCACATCTTGGGCACCTTGTGCTATTAAAATGCGTATCTCGGCCTCGCGAGCTGCCAAGCCGGCGGCGATGAGATAGTTGGTGAGGCGGTCCGCGCCCATGGGCTTCTTGTGCTGATGTAATTACTTATTCCAGGTCCTGAGCATTGATGGGATGATACGAAGAGCTACAAGAAGTGAGCGAAGTTGAGTTGAGCTCCTTGGGGGCGGGGATGATGCTGTAATTATGCATGGCATCACGCGACTGGCTGCCCGGCTTTCTGAGGCGTTGAGTGTCACTGTTCTTTGCGCGTGGCCTCTTTGATTTAAAAGTACAAGTGACATGATGAATTTTAACCCATTATTTCAGCCAATAAGGGTTTACAGCTGATGAACAGGTAACCTGTTTCAGACAGAATGTTTCAGACAGAAGTACGTGGCCAACGACTCTGTCTGTCGAGATCTGATCTAGTCAACCTATGTCCCTCCTACATAGCAAGAAATATTGAATAGTAACAATGTTGTTGACGGTGGCGCATCTATCCTCCTCTTTATAGTAGCTTAACCTTAAGTTATATATAAAGCGTTTTTGTAACAGGATATCTGTTATAAGCTATGGTAAGGGGCAATACCAACACAAAGTGCTAGCATTGGCGAATCTTTCGATCATTAGCTGAATTAGCACCCCTTCTAGTTACTGTTACAATAAAGTATACTAAAGATACTATATATAGACTTATAGAAGCTAAAAACCCTAAGTTTAATAAAGAATTTTGAAGGTAATTTAATATAGTAAATAAAACTAATGATGTAATATAATAGATCTTATTTATAATAAGATATTTTCTTTTTTAGTAGTAGGCAATTCATTTCATTTACATTACTAGCTCTTATTCAAAAACTCTACAGTGGCCGCAGCGCTTATGTTGACAATGAAAACCTGTACAAGCTGGTGTTGTTGCATAGATCAGAGGGACCAAGCCGCATCTACACTACATACTGTTAGTTTTTGCATCAAAAAGGGACACAATCGCAATACGAACACATATCCAAAATTTTGGCCCATGGCTTTCTTGCTGTGATGGTTTCCATTCGTCTATATATTCGTTTTCAGCGATGTTACGACCGTGAGTTTGAACAGGATATCCTTCTAATTGACTTTGTTCAGGATCCATGTCAAGGGGTGAGAAAACCTCTGGATAATTAACTGTATATGAAAGAGAGTTGGTTCGTCTTTGTTGATTCTCTGTTGTAGGGCGAGGCTCCGCCACTGGAAGGCTACTCTGTATATCATCCAATAATATATCAGCGCTTTGGTTGGTATAAGAGCTCTGCCCACCCGGGTCTGGAGTCTTCAGAGGTACTGCGCCGACTTGTAGCAGCGTCTCATATTGCTCTATTAGATTATCATTGATATTATTAGTACTGCATCAAGAACTTTTATATCATGTGTGTCCTTACCAGAATTATTGGAGTCTAAATCGCTTTCCCCTCCTGAATTTTTGTTATCAACATGGGGCACTTCCATTTTTTCATTGTCAATAGCTATATTCTCGGAATCAAGATTACTCTGGCCTGAAATACTCTTCTCATCTTCCGGGGACTCTATTGAAGGAAGAGCGAAAGCGGCAAGTTGCTCCTGATGCCGCCCGACGTGGCGTTGATACTGTCTAATCGAGTAGAGATTTTCTTTGCATAAAGGACAAGATATCCCGTCTTCTACTCGAATTGGTTTGGAGTGGAGAGTAATCATGGCATCAAGTTGATTCGTCGATAAAGAATTGGAGTGGCTTTGAGAACTATGTTCTCTGCATTTGGAAATTGACCGGAATGATTCGCCGCATAAATACGGGCAGACATACACATTCCAATGATTTCCAATCTCGTGTATAGTCCACTCATGGCGTCTAGCAAATTCCTTTTCTGCAGCTGTGCAGTCCTCTGAGAGACAGACATATGGTCGAAGATCGGCAAACACATGCCGCCTTAACGTTAATTTCAGTAATGATCGAATAAATAGCTGTTCACAGTCTATACTTACTTCCATGAGATAACATTTGTAGCAGTAATCATCATATAACAAAAAGGGCATTCGAAGATACCACTCTTAGAGCCTTTCGGAAGTGGAGGAATGAGTGTATTCTGAGCACCTGTAGTAGAAGACGAAAATGATGTTTGTGTAACTCCAGAAGTAGAAAGGGCATCTTCATCTATTGCATCCAGTAAAGGGTCGAAGCTGGCCTTGACATGGCCTGGTATCGAGCTTGCGATAGTACTTTCACCGTCCTTCTGCTCCAACTGATCAAGACCATGAGAGAGCTTCGAGTGATGTATTTCTCGATATTTAAAGTAAAGTCGTCGCCTAGATATTGCTTTCCCTAGCCGCTCTGCCAGAAAGGCGTCTATATTCCTATATTTGTCCTGAACATGTTGAATGTCGAAATGTTCATAAACTGAAGCATCTATTGGGTGGGATGCTATGAAGCGGTTGTGGGGGGCTGGATTTCTTATAGCGACACTTAAACGTAAAAGACAATTGATAGCATCTGATATCTGCAATTCGATTTGCTCTAATTCGGTTGCTGGGAATTCGCTCTCGTGGCAGTCCTCCTCCAATGTAGTAGCTTCATCGTCTAGCATCTCATCGTCTTCAAATTGATCCCCCTGGATTGCTTCCCCTGTCACGATTAATAAGGCATCATTTAGCAGTTCTGCTAGATCTCCTAAGAGTGCAAGTACTTGCAGCTGCAAGTGAGACGCATCTCGAAGACGGTACTGCAGTGATCGTCGTCCTGACTTGTGGGCGCCAATATTTCCAGCCCAAACTTTGAAGCGAGTCTCCTGCTCACCGATTGCAGTTAAAGTTGTTTGGTAAGAAGCAGTCGAGGGCAGATTTGACGAAGCGAGATTCTGGAACAGCCCAAGGCATCTTCCCACAGACCTAGCAATCGCTTCTCTCTCCATTTGGTATGTTAGCGGAGGTATGAAATTATGAACTCAAGTTACAGCGCATAGCTCCTATATCAAGAAACGTCGAGGCTATTACTGTAACACGCACACTATAAGGCTGAGAACTGATATAACCGCCTCTCTTTGCGGATCGTGCGCTTCAGACAATTAGCCATGGTTTAAAGAAAGAACTCGAAATAACTGATTTGATTCATTCATTACATCATATTGCGGCATTTCTCTCTATTCAGCCCTTCGTGTGCATATATTTGCAGCACATGACAATTACCCCGCTCGCCTTTCCTTCAGGCCTGTCAGCCAGTCACCTTCTTATACTCATTCATCACAGCCCAAACAAGCTCATAGTCATGTCTGGATTCGAGATAGCAGGGCTAGTCCTTGGAATCATTCCAATAGTAGTCTCGACTATTGAGAAGTATAAGAGTGGAGTACGGATGATACAGAGATGGAGAAGGTATGACAGAGAGCTGCAGAGCCTGATTCGCAATCTCCAGACCGAACAGGTCAAGCTTCAAAACGTTTGTGAGAAGTTACTAGACGGCTTGGTTCCTCCCTCGCAAATAGATCGTATGGTAGAGAACCCTGGCAGCGATCTATGGGCAGATGAAGAAGTTCAGAAAAAGATCCGGGTAAGACTGTGGAGATCTTGGGATATATTTGAGCAGACCTTGAAGGATATCCAGATTACCATCAAGGATATAGAGGGTATGTTGGGGAATGGAGCCAATGTAAGTCATTTCCCTTTAAAGCCCTAAGCTTTTGTAACCTAGTGTCTAGATAAAATGGCTGGATAGGTCTTCAGCAGTCAAAGAGATCAAGCGTGCTAGCTTTATTCTAAGTCGATCAGCATATGCAGACCTTATAATAGCTGTGAAGGATGGCGTATCAAATCTCGAGTCTCTAACAACTATGAATATTGAGCTCGAGCCTCAGAGACGGGTAAGGTCTCGAGTTAGGATTCTCAACTTCTTTCGCGATTTATCTGCGAGCATATATCGTGCTATTTGCTCCAGCCTGGCTTGTACTTGCAAGCATCATGTTTTTATGCGCCTCTTCAATTACGTGGATAATATCACTCCTCATGATGAAAAAGAAGATCTTATCCAGGGCTGGAAGATCTATCTTGCCCTGTCATTTAATAAGCAGTCACAGCCCACAAAGTCTCTACTCACCACAACGAACAACCAAGGATGGGAAGAACTTCTTATACAAGCAAGCCCAGCTTTACAAATGTTAACTAACACACCCGCTCTACTACCACTAAAAACAACCAATTCTATAACAGACTCCACAAATGAGAGAAAGAAAACTGTTAAGTTTTTTCTATCTCAGATCCCCTCATCTTCAACGCCGAAAATCGTTCAGATGGAAAATTCTCTAGACTCAAACATACTGGCCCCTGCATCGACAGGAATTCCGATAGTCAAAGCTCCACCGTGTCTAAATATATGTGGTGAACTGCGGAAGTCGCCTATAGCTCTAAGGTCAGGGTACCTAGGAGTAATCGCCGATCAGTTGCACCCAAACAGAAGAAGATATACAGTTTACTCTTCAGCTTTATCTGCAACAGAAAGAAATGATCAGAAAATGGTTTCATTAAGAGAGATTCTGGAGTCTCAGAGCGGACGGAATACCTTGACGTACAAGCAGCGGCTCCAGGTCGCGGTTTTCACCGCTACAAGTGTACTCCAGTTTTACAAGACTCCATGGTTACCAGAAATGCCGAGCAGCGGAAAAATTTTCTTCATTCAAAATGGGGGCTTATTTAATTATGATAAAGCCTTTCTTATGGATAAAGAAGATCAGTCAGATAATGAATCGAAGACATCATCGTTAATTCGAAACCCAACCATGCTTGCGCTTGGGGTGCTACTTATTGAACTTTTCCGAGGGTGCACTATCGACTCTCTTCGGGCTCCGGATGATATTCTCAGCGATGACCTTCTTTTCTCTAATTATATGACCACACGGCGGCTCTTGGGCGAGGTGTTTCAGGCCAGCTCTAACTACGGTAGTGCGGTGCATCGCTGCATCGATAATGAATTTCAAAAGCAGGATCTCAGTTTGGATGATGAAGACTTTCGTCACAAAGTTTACAGTGGTATCGTTGCCCTACTGGAAGAAGATTTAAACAATTCTTCCCTCGTTATGGATTTGTTAAGCTCGGCTTCCGGCTCCCTTTCCTGATTATGATTCTTTACCGTCTTTCTTTTTTCTCCTTTTTTTTTTTGATAACTACTCTAGTCTCCGGTAATAAATATATATACCTTGGTTTGACTATATTTCGTTGCGTGCCTATATATTGCATTTGAAGGAATATGTTTATATGCTCTAAAATTTGCATCTGACCTTCTTTTCAGACATTTTGTATGTAAGAATCTGAGACTCTAACAACAGGTCTGTTCAGTACGCCTCCTTTCTTTTATGCCGCAGTTGGCGCAGCCACCCGGGTTGCGCGTGCCTCAGCCACTCCCACCCTTTGACTCCTGAGAGTATCTGTATGAGAAATGCAACAGGAGCTTGGAGATCTTGGCAAGTTGCTCTAGTCCACCCCGGTTGTTGGCAACCATACCGTGTAAAGACGACAGCCTTGGCCAACTCGATGCATCTTTCTCTGTATCAGGGGTGGTCGTTATAAGAGTCGGTAATCCTAGAATTGTCGTTCCTTCGGCAACATAGCAATGATGGACCGTGTTTATCAACTATGCGCGGAGCTGTCACAAGAGTGTGTTCGAATTAAATGCTCGGTAGCGTCTGCCTGAAGCGGCGTTAGGTCACTTGCATGGACGATGTTAAATGGTGTTGTATGTTATGTATGGTACCTCACACTATCATATATATCGATTATAAATAGAAGTATCACCGATCTTCACCTTTACAATTAGTTACATCAATAGTAGTGGAGGTTTGAAAGAGAGGCCAATGTAACCGCTAGCGGTGGAGATATAATAGACCGTGACCTAGTGCTTTCACACTCACTTAAAGGGATAGAGAAGTTATTCGAGTCCTTACAATAATTGAAACTGCGGCTAAATTCAAGCACTTGCTTGGGTTCGAGCCAGCTGCCCCACGAAGGAATTTGGCCGCTTTATAAATAACAAACAAACAACAGCAAATAATAATTGAGTAGTAATATTCAACCAATAACTAATTAAATTACAACACAATTACTCATTCATACCATGCCTTAAGGGCCCTCTAGATGATGCCTTTCTACTATGGAGTATATACCCGATATATACTCTGAAAAGATCTAGTACTTTCGGAAGGGCTACTCCCAGGTCTGGGTTCGCTTCGCCCGACCGGCTTTGGATTTCTCTCCTCAAGCCTATGGTAGCTCTTTATTGGCACTGAGATATACCAGGACACCCCTTATTTGATATGTAGGTCTCGCCATAATGAACAGTGAATCCATCATCTTGATATAATATCTCAGCTAATGAGGTAAAATGATTTTTCTTTCTTTTATTTCTTTTAAAACGCAAAAATCACCTTAATCTCGAATTCTATTTAAGACGGAATTTTGAGCCGGACCAACAGCAGCTTAAATGTGGGTGAGACCAAATGTATAAGCCATATATGAAGCAGCGCTCCGAGGTCGCCATGATATCGCCAAGCAAAGAAACTAGTGGGCTCTCTACATCGCCCATACAAACTTTACGTAATATGGTGCTGCTTATTTTGATATAAAAGAAGAAAACTAGAGTCACTGGATTTGATAGTGCTGCTGTTTTTACTGTTGTCACGCAAGATGTCATAAAAAAATTTATAATTCACAAGAACTTGGAGGACTTTAATTCCTCTGTAGGTTTGTTAATTTCTACCTTCTTCCCTATCGTTCTTGGCACAACCACTGGGACATCTCACGGTTAGGAAGAATATCTCTTTACTGACATACCGTCTTCTATGAGAGAACACCGAATAGTAGAAAGCAACTAGGTCTAAAAGATGACGCTCGAAATTGTTCTAGGCAGCAGCCGCTGGTCACGTGCAAACGGATCTTATACAAGCCTCTGATTTGGATGCCTAATTGTAATATAACGCTCTTTATCCTTAATGCCTTTCGCGTACGTTGCAAACCAACAGGACTTAATTCCTCACAGACCAGTGCATCTTTAATCGAAGTCACGGTGTGAGGTTTATTGATAGTGATACCAATTCATCCAGGGCGTTTTCTTGCTGCTGCTCTCGTGGTGTGAAGACTCCTAGCGACCTCAGGCGCTCAGCATGGTTCCATCAGTCGAGGCCATCCTCAAGAACTACGACTGTGTGCCGGAAGGGGTGCAAAGAATCGCCAAACGCCGCATCAAGAGCGTAATTGAAATTGTTGAACCAGATCCATCTTGGCCGAAGACTTTCGAGCTTCTTAAAAGTCGCATCGTTTCCGCCCTGGGTCCAACAGCACTCGTAATTGAGCACGTCGGCTCGACTAGCGTGCCTGGCCTGCCAGCCAAGCCAGTCATCGATATAGACCTTACAGTCGAGGACGTGCTTGATGAGGCCGCGTACGTGCCGCAGCTCGAGGCAGCAGGCTTCCACTTCCTCATTCGTGAACCTAAATGGCATGAACATCGATTCTTCTGCGGGTATGAGCCTGTAGCAAACCTGCACGTCTTTGGGCCGGGATGTCCCGAGACCGCACGGCACAAAATTTTTCGGAATTGGCTGTTAAAGAGCCCAACTGACAGGGAGCTATACGCTAAGGTGAAGAGGGAGGCATCGGAGGCATCTCGCAAAGCTAACGAGTCAATGGATGAATACAATGTGCGAAAGAGCGATTGTGTCCTGCAGATTCTAGACAGAGCATTTCGAGATCTGGGTTATATTCAGTGATATCGTTGATATCTTCAGCGCGTTGCCTGCCTCTAGATTCGCGGGCCCATCTGAGGTCCTTGCATTTATATGATAGAATAAATCAGAAGTCTGTTCATAAATCCATTCATCTACTATTTCGGACATTTTTATTGTACCAAGAACACTATTTCTGAATGTTGCAGCTGTAATAGATCTAACAAAGAATACTAAACAGAGCAGGCAATGACATCTAACAATGGTTTCGGCGCATCCGGCGCAAACATAAGGCTTGCACTCGCATTGCTCCTATCTATCAAACTTTTCCCCCGTTGAAACATGTCGCTCTCATAATCTGCAACCGCCTCGTCCAACTTGTTCAAACCATGTTCCAATATCTTCGTTGCTAGTACTAATGAGTCATGCATAGAGCAGTTGACTCCTTCGCCGACAAACGGGGTAGAGACATGGGCAGCATCACCCACCAGGGTAACACCTGGAACGTGCTCCCAACTTAATACATCAGACGGCATATGGTATAGAGGCCATTGTCGGAAAGACCCTTCCGAGTTGGATATTATGTCCTTAAGCTCAGAGGCCCAGCTAGCGAAAAATTCGTCACGGCTAGTAAGAATACTACGAGCGGCAGCCCCGTTGTCGGAATCTAGATCAATGTACCCGTTGGTAGCAAAGTCCTCAGTAACACTAAGGCCAAGATATAAACGATAGGATCCATCGCTTTGCGTCTGCGCTGAAACCTGTTTACCCTCTCCGAGCGCCAGGAGGCTACCAGGACCGACTTTTTCAGCCAGGGTAGGGTGAAATGGATTGCCGGGAGATATTCTGCCTTCCAAGTAATACTTGCCAGAGTACAAAGGCGTTGCAGGCGTAAGCTGTACCAATGTAAGTGTTGGCATCTCAGGGGGGGGGAGAAGAAGAGGGAGGGGAGCATATTGCTAACCAGATGACGGGCTTTACTCCATGCTCCATCTGCACCAACAACCAGCGCAAAGCCAGAAGAAGAGTTGCCATTAGTGAAATTGATAACTACTTTGCCAGAGATTTGTCTCTCAATCTTGTTCACTGTGTGGCCCCATTGGATTTTGCTTGATGGGATTGAATCAAGCAGTAGCTTGCGCAATTGTGCCCTGTCGATCTCAGGGGTGTCCTGTCCTTCGCCATGTACAAGGCGTGTCGTGCCATTTTTGTCCAAAATCAAGGCCTTGGTGGCGTCACCCGAGCGAGCAATCTTGTTAAACTCGGCAAGTAAACCGGCACGCTGCAATGCAAGCTGACCAGTTGGGCCATGAATGTCGAGAGAACCACCTTGTCCCTCAATCGTAGGAGACGAGTCTCGCTCATATATCACGTAGTCGATTTTGTTTACTTCAAGAAGGCGAGCAAGAGTCAAACCGCTAGGGCCGCCTCCGATGATTGCGATTGGGGGCGACATGTCAATAAAGTAAATAAGAATAGCTGCTTTATTGTAGAAAAGATATGGTACTCGGGAGATATGAGGGAATGATGTCGTTAAAATATAAATATATCTTGAATTCTACATGGCTCCGATTCAAGCCAATGATCCATCGACAACACGGAGAGTCGTAGAAATGGCAAATCATCATCTTTATTACGCGTCCCTTTGCCAAGCAAAGATATTATATCTTGGGTTCCACTTGTCTCCGATTGTAGCCAATGATGGATTGATGATACGGAGAATATGGTCACATCTTTGAACTAAATTATTGCAATAGAGAATCAATCCGCCCTCGGACTCCGGGACTGTCCCGGTCAAAGTGCTGATGAAACTTGGGAAACAGTTAAATGCCCATAACCGATTTACACTGTACAAGGCTGTAGTCCATCAAACTCCAAGAGGGAATCCAATATATATTGATAAATTAATTATATAATAATTGTCTAAAAACCTACTGATAGATCTCACCAAGCAAAAGGAGTTAATGGCACATCTTCTGATTCCCACGCGAACCAGTCAAAGTTTTCGTTAGACAATATGTGCACTTTCTGGTCTTCATGTTCCTGTATTGGAGTCGTGAGTGTATTCACTGCCGAGCTCGTAAATGGAGGCAGTGCTTCAGCCATCGGGCTTCTGTGCCTCGTGATTGGGACCCATTGCAAAATTTCCTCGACACCCTCATTGTCAGCGAAACTTGAGACGTTTGTACTGGTCGGTCTGGAAATATGACTCGCGACCCTATAAAATGCCTCTGCTGTTTTCCCAAGCTTTGTTGCCACTTGTTGAAGGGGCCGGATAGCGTCCGCAATCTTGAAGTAATACGATACCAATGTCTCTAATAGTCGAACATCTTCTCTTGCTGCAGTTGAACTAGGCTTCTGCTGAATGTTGTCGAAAACAATGAATAGTGGCGTAAAAGGGTAATACAACAGCTGCCTAAATTTGCTTGCTTAGCTAGTAAACATTCTTAAAGGCAAGCGCGTTACTGACCAGATAATACCGTTATACACCCCTGAGGAACTTGAAATGAGGCTTGGAACTAGTAAGATAGCCTCCCTGGATATAGAAAGACATCTCTCTTCATCTCGAAGCAAGTTCTTTGAAATTAATATTTGCAAGTGAAGATACTGAAATTTCAAAGCTCGGACGCCGAGCATCATTTCAGCCATTCCAGCACCATGACTTTCATTAGAGATCTTCACTTGTAAGTCCTAACAATGAGTTAGTTATGAAGGTAATCAACTTGAACTTTGATTGATTCACCTCCATGGCTCCATCAAACCATATGTCTAATTCTCGTTCGTAAGTAATTAAGCCTGAGTGGTCACCGTGTCTCGTCATAGCATTGTATCGGCTGATATGTTTAGCTAGTGATATTGTGTGCAGAAAAAAACATTGGCCGAAGTTGCTATCTGTCTGTTTGAGTTGAGAATGTCTGTCTGGTACATGTGGGCTGAATTTCTGCAAGTGGTCTGGGTCTGGCAAGGGGACGTGCTTATAGTGAGCGGCATCAAGATACTCAGGTCTTCCAAATGCTAATGAGAGCGTTTTGTCTACTGTGAATAGGGCCCAAAACATGGTTAGTCGACGCTGCGCCTCCGAAGAGGAGCTAGTACATGGCCCGTGAAGACCGATAGCTGTTGCTTGCTGACAGGCTTGACCGATGAGCATCCAGGAGGTGTTGGGGTATGCAAAATCTCCTTCTCCATGAGTTGCAAGTATAAAGAGTGCTTGCAGATTCTCTTCGCAGGGTTTTATGAAGAGAGAAGAGTCATCAAGGGATTCTTGAACATTCCACTTAAAGGCTTTGGTGGCATCTGCGTTGGGATCATTCATCGCTGAGCTTGTTTGTAGAATATGGTTTGCGAGAAGAACATGGCCTCTGGGTTGTGCCCAAGCTGGGTTTGATAAAGCATTCTGAATAGTTTCTAACGTAGGAACTGAGAAGATACATCTACCGAGACTAAGGATGTCATGTGCGTCTATATATATATATTAGTTGCACTTTCATTTCTCTCGGGAGGAGGAAGTTATCAAGTTCTCACGTTTGGCAAATATTCCAATTTTTTCCGCAGTTGGAATGTAGAATAGTTTTCTAGAACCCCTTAGAAACAGTTCATCTTTGTTATTGATGCTGATGTGGGCGAAAGCGTCAAGTAGTGGATCCAATACGCATTTCGAAATATGCGATGTTACTGTTGTAAATGGCAATGTTGGACACTGATCTGAGATTGAGGTTGGTTCAGCCGTCTTTGATTTCAGGGCTATACTGAAAGCGTGCGCCGGACTAATGAGACATTCTATACCCTCAGTACTGAGAAATACTTGATCACCTGGAGAGAAAGTCTTATAGCTTGATAAAGGTCGTTGAGCTTTACAACACGATTTGGCTGCTTCTTCCTCGCATACCAGTGGGCTACCAAGCTGGGCTAAATCATTAATGTCACCCAAGTTCTTATAGAAGCTCCCGAATTCCAAGCTTCTACTTTAGAGCTAGTGTTCAGTATATTGGTGTCCATGTAGGTGAGAGAATATATGGAGGGCATAATAGGGCATACACACAATTCTGAAGTATTCTGAGTAGCAGGAGTAGCAGCAAAGTTCTTTGTCGGAGATGCCTTGCTGGCTAAGCGAGAGCGCATCCTAGTATACAAGCAGGGACCTGGCCATGGAACACAGTTTGAACATTTCGGAAACTGCCTTGAGCATCTAAACAGTTACACTGATTAATGAAGTACTGTAGACTCTTGAAATAACAACTTACTTTTTCTTTTTCGCAAAACAATAATCACACTATTAAGACACCTGGTCAGACAATGGCAGTCAATATGTGAAGACTGGAATTAACAAACCGCGACTGTTGCAACTCCCACGTCTGTTATGGCCGGAATTGCCTTTGAAGTTGCCATTAAATATTGGATCACTTCTCAATCAGCCCTTATATTCCTTGAGCTAAAGCTCCAAGCTGAATCACCAGTATGCTTCGGCGTTCAGGATTACACGGAAACACCAATAAGAGGCCTCACAGTGCAGCAACTCCCATCAAATCGTATGCCAGGTGTCCCAGGCGCTGCTTCAAAGATTACCAGGCGGAAGACGTTGTGATTGACTGGAGGAATTGAAGAGCCTCCGCCGCTCCTGGCGATGTTTGCATGATTCCTCGACGCGAGACTGGAATCCGACAAGCATCCATCCGATTGGCTGACCCCGGAAGTTGGCGCTCTGGTTTCGAGTCTAAGTATCTCGTAAGCCGACTAGCTATATTGGAAATATCTCTACTTTAGGCTAGAGAAAGCCGCTATATTATAGTGAACTATCTGCTATATTTAACAGCCAATATCGCTATTTCATAGTGCTTTTAGTGTTATATTGTAGAAGTCTAGTGCTACTTTTTAGTTAACTAATTCGCTATATTGCCTAGCATAGCTAGACTCTAGCGGAACGACTTCTATGCTGATTATTGAGGCGATATTCGATGTCGTTTTGAAGACGGAGAGTTGGATTCCGATTGCCCCCTTCCGTTCTCGCTACATCTGTATGATGATATATGGTTTGCAGGCGAGCACTTCTTCGAGTCTGTCGGGGTTCTTCTTGGTAGGTGTCTTGATACTGTTGACTTGAGGGTAGAGGACCGCGATTTTCTTCGACCGGCAGTAGTTTCTCTACAGCTGGCCACTATAATAGGAAATGGAGGGATTCTTGCTTGCTTCAGTAGTCGTCAAGATATGGTATCACCGCTGCTATGTATTGTTGGAGCAAAGTCGTAACGTCTAATGACACCAATGGGTGGCTTGGATCAGTCATCAAGCTATCGTAATGTGGCAGCTACAACATTAAATTTATAAAAATATACGACACTAAGTCCATAAGATCAACCTTGTTTACCAACTTAAATATAAAAGAGAGGTAGAAATAGATAGATACTCCATGTAAGCCTATGTCTATTACGTAGGTATATATATATATATATAAGGCACTGCAGCAATGATTGCGGATAGGAGACGGAGACATGCTATATGAGGTGTGAGGAATAAAGAAAATCTCAGCGACTACCCTGTAAGGTTGGTAAAACTTCTTGAATCATTTTGTTCAAAGACTGTCAATCCATTTCTTTAGATATTGCAGGTGGAAGGTAAGGTAACCCTAAAGCCTTTCTTAATTTAAACAAAAGAGAGATGGTCCCTCCTTTAATATCCAACATTCGCGTCTTACTTGAACCTATGTATCTTACTTTTGATACTTGACATTTAATAATAAATATCAGATATCATTAGTCTAGAGTATAATATACTATAATCCTTCGCTTTGAGCATCTACTACCTAGTGTGTGTATTATCAACATCATCGCAAGATTCCATCCCTCCACCAAGATACCAAACGAAAGGCACCATGCCTATATTTGTCCCACGACCAATAGGTCATATACACCCAGGCGATCATTTCTCAATGGTAAAAAATAAGAAGGAAGATGACGATGTACTCATTAGACTCTCTATTCACTGTGACAAAGATGACTGCTTTACTGAGCCTACTGATTTTTACTGGCATGTGTTGAGTAGTGTTAAGTGCGTAAGAAATAGCCTGCTGATGCCAGGTACATGTAGGGAAAGGGAACCATTGAACTTTCATGGACAGTCAAAATAGGGTAATATGAGTAGATAATTCGTAGTTCTTCGTGCTCGGGTGAATGATTGTGCCGTGATTATACAGTAACTTGGCCGTTTGTTATATGTATATTCAGCAACTTCAATGGATCGCAAAGATGAGGGCCTATAGGTATTAGTAAAGTTCAAAGGAATGGCGCGGCATCAATCTCTTGTATATTTGAGACTAAATGAATACTATGCATCCAAGAACCAAGAACCTAATACAAAAATAACCTTGTGCAATATGTAAAACCGTTATAGCATCAGTTCATGACCTTAATGACAAACTTTAGCCCTGAAACGTGCCTCTCAGAGGCAGCTCATCATCATACCTGCCTTCTTCCTTCTTCATATGTTTATCAAAGCTCTGCGTTGACATTTGCACCTTGTTGAATAGCTGCCTATCCAACACTGGCGCTGCAGGCGGCAGCTGGCCCTTGGAACGAGCCACCTCCGCGTCCTTGGTGTAATTGTGCAGTGCCAGACTCGACGCAATCTGGAAAGCGTTCCTGATTTGTCGACCGTTCCAGCAGCCCGTGGAGCGAGCTAGGTCCTCATAGTGCTTGGCGGCAAAGTCGAGGATGTCATCGTCTTTGATGACCATGGCCGGCTCGCCCGTCATCTTGTGCCTCTCAGATTCCATCAGCCTGAGCTTGCCGATGTTGAGGCGGAAGATTTCAGTTGTCTGCGTCCTGTCGAGGGGCGGGTAGTACAAAGATAAGTGAATTCGCGACTTGAATGCTTCATCGATGATGCCCACGCGGTTGGTCGTCAGGAATAAGAGGCCGTTGTAGTACTCCAGTACACGAAGGAACACGGATACAAGAGCATTTCGCGTCATGTCTAGCTTGGATCTCTGTGAGAGGAAAACATCGGCCTCGTCGAGCAGGAGCACGCAATCCCACAAGTGCGCAAGGCGGAAGACGTTCTTCAGAGAGGTCTCGACCTGGTTAGGCGACAGACCGAGATCACCGCATGTAATCACAAACAACGGCTTGCGGTTCTCCATTGCCACCGCCTCTGCCGTTGCAGTCTTGCCGACACCAGGCACACCGTGCAGTAGAACGACAAGACCACGACCCTTGCCCTGGATCAGATCTTGTTGCGGCCCCTCTGTGGCGGCATCAACATATCGCCGCTCAAGCTGCTTCTTCTGGAAGTGAGACATGACCAGACCGCGAACCACATCCTTGTAGTCGCTATGAATTCGAAGGCTCTCAAATACGCCAACCTCACGCCGGATCGGCTTAAGGAGGTTCAGATCTATGGGAATGAAGCGGCGCTCTCGCAAAGCATACGCAAACATGCGCTTGGGGAGTAGCACGAGATCCTCGTCGCGAAGCTTCAGGGCCTGCGCGTTTGCCTCAAAGTTTCGAGATCCCTTAAGGCGACTGCGTAGGAACGTGTCGACGGCGAGGTTATCGCGGCGCTGACGGCTCTCGATGCCATCGGCCTTTTGGATAATTTCCTTCTGCACATATGACCTGTTCTGGCGACTACCATCAAACCAATGCTGGATCGGCACCTCATCATCCGAAATCTCGCACCGACCTGCCCTGTTGAGGGTCAGCTGGTGGAAATCCGGTCGCCAGTTGGGCATCTTCTGGTATGCCTCAGTTAAATCGACAATGACGTCGCTCTCCACAAACTCCGGGTGCCGCATCTTCTCATACTCTGCATTATCCAGTATCTCATCATCGGGACTCTGGTGGCGCCTGGGTGGGTTCCTAGTCAGTGTCCACGCGTTGTGCTGCTGATGGCGATCGTCCAAGTAATGCAGAAACTTGCGACCCTGATCCTTCAAGCCGTCGATGATATCCTGGTAACCAGGCTGGTATCGTATCGGATAGCATTGAAGCGAATCAATGGACCGCTCACCAGCAAAGGCTTCGATCTCGAATTTGTTCTTGACAGCACCAAACCTCGACCCATCGTGGTCGATGTAGTAAGCCCTAATCTGGAACTTGGTCTCATCGCCGCCGACGTCTTCAAAGTCATCGAAAAGGTCCCATCCGTGCTTGGGATAAGACGTGTCGGGATGCGGTACCTCAACTTTGTAGATTCGCCAGACTTCGTGGTACCGACCACCAGCTTCGACAGCTGCCGGCATGTAGATGAGGTCGCCCACGCGGAACAGCGACCATAGATCATCGAATTTGACTTTCTCAGCGGTGCTGCCCTCGAAGCGGCTGTAAAGAGGCATAATTTCCTCGTCGATGAACTTGACATAGCATCGCATGTCTCTCAGAGCCTCAGGACTATCCATGAGGCTCTCATGGTCTTCATTAGCGTTCGAGTCTACTGATGCGAGCGACTCGGTGTCATCTCCGTCGTCATCTTCATCACCATCCACATCAGACTTGGCCTCTGTGTCAATGCCGTCTTTGCTCTGGACCTCAACCATAACCTCGGCCTCTTCGCTGCCTGCCGTATCCGCACTATCAGAGTCTGGCTCATCAAGCTCTTCATAATCCGCCCACTTCTCCTCCAGTGTAGCAAGAATCTCTCGCATCTTGGGCTGAAAGTACACCAAGGACTTGAACGGCCGCATGAAGGTGCGAGGAGTAGATCTCGACTCCGTATCGTTCAAGAAGGACGTTAAATGTCCCAAGATGGGCTGTGACTGAACCCGAATGCGCTGAATTTCTGTATCAGACGAAAGCAGCTCATTCCTCTTGTCCCGCCTCGTCTTATCCAGCGGTTCGATCTTCTTGCGGCGATTAGCAGCAGGTTCGTAGAGGTTGTAGTAGCTCTTGCGTATCCGAGCCGTCTCCTCGCTACGACGTAATGCGCGCTCGCGCCTGATCTGGCCCTGTAGTCCAGGACCACCCATGAGGACATCGATGGCATAGTCAGGCTCATCCTCTGCCTGGAAGCGATTCTTGAAGTTCTCAAAATTAACCTTGCGGACCTCAGGGATCTTTGGGCGCCACTTGGCCGCAACTCGGCGACGATCAGAGAGGATACGCTCGCGGCGGTCTGCCTCTTCACGGAGAGCCATGAAGTCTAGATCTTGTGGACCGTAGCCGCGTGCCGAACGGCCACCGCCGTCCCGAATGGGAAATCGGCCGCCGCCTCGCCGGGGAAGAGCCCTTGTGGTAGTCTGCTTTGTGCGAGCCATTGTTGAGTCTGACTGTCAAGTGCTTCACGGATAATAATGGGAATGGAAGTTGAAAGGATGAAAGATATACTGAATGTGCTAAGAATAAACAGAAAAGTCACATCAATGAAAGGGATATTGGTGTATTAATACAACAAGGGCTGCTAATATGAAAAATAAGAGCCTCATCCCACTCTGATCGTGACTCACGCCGCAGTTAGGCAGCGGCGAGGCAGCCAGCCACAGTGAGACGAGGATCCGCAATCCATTAACCTGCATGCGACTTACATGGAATACCAGGCAACCATGCGCCAATACTTCAAGACCCTTTTCACAGTCAATGACTGGTTCTCCAGTTCAACAACTTGACAAACCAGCTCTTAGCCATTTCACCTTGCTCAAAGTGTGTGGAGCAAAGTATGCATATGGCTATTAAACCAAGCTCGCAAAGGTGATGCCGGGTTCCAGTGTTTTGAAATTTTCTTAGCTGCCTGCTCGTAAGATATGTCTGAACGTGGTTGTCATTTGAATGTCCCCCAAATGCCCTATTTACTATTATGTATTATCATTTGAAATTTATCTGCAGAGAGCTTGTAGAAGAACATCGACACATCTTCGTAGATGGTGCATTTTGAGTATCCTCAACCATGTTTGTTACAGATAAGCTGAGATTCATAGCTTGAATGAATGACTATCACATTCTGTTGATAGTTTTGGCCTATACCATTCTAGGTTAAGGTGTAGTATGGGGTTGGTGTTACAGTAAACGGTAGGAATTCATTCTGTAAGCCTAAATGCGTGTGAGATTTCAGGCTTGGAACCTTCTTCACCGCGCTTTAGGGAATTCTCATTCTCTCTTCTCTTCTATGGATAGGTGATTAGCATGAGGCTTTCCGGGTGGCGGAGTAAATGAATGCCGAAGTGCCTTGCGATCAACCCCCAGGAACACTCGGCACAGCCATTGACGCCAACTCCACACCGACTTAGGCAACGTTGACGGCTAGCTCTCATAGAACCAAGGGCTAGCTAGAATGAATAGCTCGACTTTAGCTTCTTAATGCTATGAAGCGCAATATGCAATTGATTATCATACTGTAAAAAAGAGCACTCGAAGCCAATACTAGATACTACGATGATGTGCATTCACTTGGAACATCATCTTGTTTAAAAGGCCTAGCTGAGGAGACTTCTTTGGAACCACCTAAAGGAGGATTACTCTCGTGAAGTCTATAAAAAAACACAGTTATATATACTTCAAGCAACGATAAATGAAGTTCCATTTAATTATTGATCAGTAATAAAAACGGTAAATGGAGTAAGCGGCTGAGCGCAGGGGTCCCCCCTCACCTTTGTGTATGCTTCCAGCTTCTAACTACTAGCATTCTAAAACACAAGCAGACTATATCTCTCAATCAAGTACGTAATTAGACAACTTGCTACTTTTGTGTTTAAAAAAACAAAATCTCCATAGATACTTGAAGTTTTACGCCAGTGATTCATGACGCATCTGCATGACATTCTACTAAGCAGATCCTGTGTACATGCCTTGGCTGCCTTGACTAAACTGTTGTGTATTAGGCTGCTGCTGCTGAGGTCCTCCTGGAGATGCTGCCATTCGCAGCTGTTGTTGCTGAATTGAATTTCCGGTCTGGCTGTGTCCCTCCATAGACCCTTGGAATGCAATATTATTATTGGCTCCTGGGTTGTTCCAAGGTTGGTTGATAGGGAGCTGAGCCATCGCCAACTGGCTCTGATCAGGATAAACAGGCATTGGAGCAACCACGCTCTGATGCTGATACTGCTGCTGTTGGTGAAAGGCTTGCTGTTGCTGGAAACTTTGATGATACTGGAAATTCTGCTGAGGTTGAAAACCTTGCTGTTGTTGTAAAGGCTGCGGCGGGGGCTGATACTGCGATGCTTGTGCAAAGGCAGCCTTCTTATCCGACATTGTGTTTCCTGTATCATTGGTACTTGTAAGTAGGGTATTAGCGCGTAGCATCCCTTCTTTGGCGCGTCCTGAAACATCAAGGCCATACAGGTCATTCATGTATGTGGCGAATTTTAAATAAGCATCCCGTACTACCTCGAAGTGCTTCACATTCAGGTTAACCACGGCGTCAGGCTTAAGAATAGCCTCGTCACTATTACCCTGAGCTTCGTACTCGGCCAATGCTAGCGCCGTTTGACAAGCATTGCGAATCTGTCGGCCATTCCAGCGGGCTTCTTCGTGTTTGGTAAAGTGTTCGCCCGCGAAGCTGCCAATCTTCATCCGGTCAATCTCAATTCTTCGATTTTTCTTAGCGAAACGACTCTCGATCATATCCAAGTTAAGTTTGAAGATCTCCACTGTCTTATTCTGGCTCAACTCTGGGTAATATAGGCTAATGTGAATACGAGATGTAAATGCCTCGTCAAAGTCGCCAACACGGTTAGTCGTTAGGAAGAGAATGCCGGCGTAATATTCCATAACGCGCAGGAAAACTGAAGTGACTTGTTAGTAATGAACTTTGGTAAACTCTATATATATATTTGACTGACCGGATACGAGCCCGTTTCGCTTGAAATCTTCTTTACTCCGAGCTGCAAGGAAAACATCTGCTTCGTCGAGAAGAAGAATGCAGTCCCATCGGTTGGCCAGAGCAAAGTTCGTCTCCAGAGCTTTTTCAACCTCTGCTGCAGTTGTCCCAAGATCCCCTAGTGGCGGGGAGAACCCCAGCCAATGTTAGTGGCCATCCATTGAGCGCTGAGATTATACGTACCGCAAGTAATTTGGAACAAAGGTTTCTTGAACAGTTCTGCTATTCCTTCTATTCAAGCATATACATATCAGTCAGTCTACTACAGGGTATGGAGAGCCTTAAGAAATAGTAGGGACGGTAACAATACGAACCAGCTGTAGATGTTTTACCCACTCCAGGGGCGCCGTGAAGAAGTAAGATCAAACCTTTCCCTATAATCCGCGTCAATAGGGTGTTCCACTTAATAATCGAATGCTTTGTTATAGCATTACCTTTGCCTTTGACAATGTCAAATTGTTCTCTCTCCCCAGTTGACGATTTTTTATCTCGAAAGTGTTGACTAATGAGGGATACGATCACGGTCCGGTGGCCATCTTCAAGGACAAGACGGTCAAAAGCCGTCAGAGGTTTCTTTTCTCCAGCGTTCTTATTTAAATCTCCACTCTCAGCTAATGTGTCTAATGTCTCGGTCGAATGGACATCTGTCAAGTATGAAAGATCTAACTTAGCTAAAGCGAGCCCTTTGTCAGTAAAACATAACAGGTTAGAGCTTGGGCGAACTTAGAATACTCACCCCATTTTCGGCTGCGGAGGACAAATCCAAATACACGATATGACATGATGACCAATTCGTCGTTTGAAATGGTGCTAAGTCCGACCTGCAATTCCTTCAAAGACCGGGGTAAGATAGCAACCGAAGGCTGCTCGTCCAAAGAATCCGATTTGGGTAGAAGACTGTCGATGTATTCGGTACTCTGCCTCTTGTCCACGAACGAGTCACTGAACACCATCTCATCCCGACAACAGGCTCCGTGGCAGGGCTCATCTTCCGTTGAGGTGTCTTGTTCGCTATCTTCTATCGAGGGATTGCCGATTAACGTTTCCAAATGAGGTTTCCACTGTTTCTGCGCTTCATCCTCTACTGAGAGGGCCGTTTCAAAGTCAATAACAACTTGACTCTCAATATCATCCCGTATTTCTAAGGTTGGCCCAGCGTAGTACATATGCTTGACAGCAGCGACCTTAAGGAACATAGTACCTCGGTTAATTAGCTTCTGTCTATATCTTTGATCTAAGGGGAGGGCCTGGATTTCGCCCCATGTTGAATCATCAAAGTCACTCTGTCTCGCAGGGTGGAGGCGCAGAGGATAGACTTCCAATAAAGTCACGTCTTTCTCGCCCTCAAACCTTTTAAAGTCGAATGTTCTTTGTACTGGTCCCAGATGCTTGCCATCAAAGTCAATGTAAATGCATGTGATACTAAAGGGCGACTTCGTCTTTCGTTTGCCGCCCTCTGTGGATGGATTGTACCACCTCTCCCAGGTAGCAGCAACTCGGTGTTTGGCACTGGTTATGCTGATGACTCTGTAGGCTTGCTTGCTGTCATTTCCAATGATTTCCATCCCAGGGCGAAAAAGCAGCCATAGATCAGAGAAAAAGATTTTGCGGCATTGAGGTCCGTCGAGGTACTCCCGCCGTTTAGAGATATCCGAGTCTATGAAACTAAGGAGACATCTTAAATGTTCAAGTGCTGTCGCCGATTTTGTTATATCGTCTGGTTCATCATCTTCTCTTGCCTCCTCCACTTCTCCATGCTGGCTATTGCTGTCGTTACCGTCATTATGACCTTTTTCGACCGTTTTATTTTGTATTGAAACCGCAGTGTTGTCCATGGATGACTTTTCAGCTGCGATACTATTGTTTACAAGTACTTCACTTAGGTCCTTTTCTGGTTCTCCTGAATCAGGGTTGCCTTTTTGTGAACTATCAGTGAGCTTTTCTATAGCCAGAACGTTCTCTTTCGTATTTAAATTGTCATTGAGCTTCTTTTTGAGCGCTGTGAACCAGTCCTGCAGTGCTTCTTTGCAGTATATGATTGCTTTGAAAGGTCTGACCAAGATAATTGGCCCCGCACCGCCATATTCTAGCTCCCCTGTTTCGGATCCTAGAATAGTCGACAGAATACGGCAAAGAATATCTGAGTGTATCCGAACCCTCTCAGGAAGTGGTGATTGTCCTGGTTCTTTCAAAGCAACAACCTTACGATCTGCGGCCTCCTCCAGGTTGCGAACTCGGCGATTAGAAAAGCCATACCAACGTCCGTAACCACTTAGATCATCGTCAAGAGTAGGTTCTCCGATGAGAATATCCAGGACACATGCGTCTTTCTCCTGTACCTTGGCTAGTAGTCTGAATGACGCCCAATTCAATCGATTAAGCTTAGGCTCGGAAAAAATAGAAAGAGTTGATGAACTTTCTTTGGTTTCACAATCTTCTTTAGCATTGTTGCTTTCTTTGGCATTATTCTTCATCGTCTTATTGCGTTTATCCCTTCTGCGCTTCTCTGTTTCTTCGGCTAGAAAGAGACGGTCCAATTCCCACTCGAAGTTCTGGCGGAGCCGTTCGCGACGGTCACCATAATCAATAGTATGGTCATAATCTTCATATATGTCGGCTTCAGTGTTGTCCTCGAGCGTGCAATTGTGAGAAGGGTTGAAGGGATCTGGCCGCGAATAATTGCCATCTGTCTTAAATGTCCAACTTGAGGGGGGGTTTTGTCGGCCTATCGCAGAATATAAATTTTTTGTGTTATATAATACCCAAGCTGGAGACCCCATCTTGCCTTCCCACTCCTTTCGGTGTCTATAAAGACATGCTTCCATCCGTCTATATTGTTCTGGGTCATTCATCTCCTGTGGACGCAAGGACTCTTTCTCACGGCTGACTGAGGAGTTGGCCTTGGCTTGTTGCTCTAGTTCGAGAATTTTCAATTTCAGTACCTTGATTTCGTCAGCGGGATCAGTAAAATTTCGTTCAATGCCATTTGTCGCATTGTTCAGGCCATCTCTAGCAAGACTATCAGTCTCACTGATGCCGTCTGCGTTACATCTTTTCTCATCATCTTGGCTGAAATTAGATGTCGCTGAAACAGCATTGCGGTGAGCAGTATCAATTGTTCCAGGCATGCTGGTCTCTGTTTGGGAGCTTTCCAAATCCATTTGCTGTGGTCATTCTCTAATGTAATACGAATCAAGACGTATGACAGGATAGGCAGTGTAAAGCTATACCAAGAGAGATAGACAGCTTAAGGTTGAAAGGGTGTGTTATTGATTATCCACCCGATATTCTACCAGGAAAATGCTGTTGCGTCTGTAGTTGAAATTATATATTAAAGAAGCCGGTCACTCTCAACAAATCGAACGTTCGAGCTATGAGAAGTGAACAATATTTCTTGCCAACCCGCTAACCTAGCGGTGAGCAGAACTTCGTCCTGATATTTACATGTAGGACAACAACTAACAAGGTCGTATGCGGACTTTTTTAAGGACAAATGGAGGGTCAGTTTGACTGCATTACTGAGAATACAAGTCAGCTTGTTATTACGCACATATGTTTGGCCGTGTTGACGCCCAATACGTGCCTCGAAGGTCTACAGCAGGCCAACTAGTAATTGCTTCCCCTCCTGCTCTCTAGCTCTTTTGGAATTGGGTTGCATTTGATTTATATTACTTGGATTTCCGTACAGCCGCCGATGTACTATATACACTGAGCGGTTTTGATTTAAAGGATCCGGAGTATTCGTTAATGTATTGAATAATCGTTGAATAGCAAGACTGTGTGTACGGAGTACATGTAACTGAGGCGGGGATGTCGCCATAGCCACACTGTCCTCCTCCAATAGAGCGATGGAGCGTTCATGGTGCTAGCGGGGGCTAAATCATCGCTCTCAGATTGGCCATGCTTGCAGGTTGAAAGGCCAATAATAAACTCGCCGAATATTGCTTGGGATATTGGATGATGCTATGAAATCCTACAATATGCGTCAGCCTCAGTACCCATGTTTTTGTGTAACTCATTATGTAATAGAAGAAGATATGGTAGAAGATACTCTAGTAAGATAGATGAGAACAGCCAACATGTCACACATGAACTGAAGAACAGAGAATATACTGTGAAGGCTGACGCAAGAGTTCCTTCAACTTTTCTTTTCATTGCGCATAAAATGGCCAATCCAAAGTCTACTAGGCCGAGTCCTTATCATCGACCTCCTAGCGTTGTCTTCATCGATAACCAACTCCCGGAACATCATCAGCTGTTCGAGAACCCCCCTGTACATTATGATCCTCTTTTTAGGGAGTATATTCCGAATAGCAAAGCCTCGGTGCCTACCACGATTGATAACGTTGATTTGGTTCCCAGCCCATTGACTGCATATCCCAATGATGCTGAAATCCCGCCAAGGCCAGCTTTAACAGGCATAAAGGAGATGAAATTCTGGGATGATATCTTTCCTGAAGCTATGACAAGGCTTAATGCCGTGGATGAGCCCAAAGGACGATCTAAAACCAAGTATAGTATCCGGGATAAGCAGAATTGGGACACTGTCTACCAAATTCTCGAAGAGGCGAGATCTGAGTATGAAAATAAAGAGGGGCCGATGGGCATATGGCGGAAAGGACGGCGGAAGTTTGCTGATAGAATTGGTCCTGTCGAAGGCGCAGTCAAGGTAACCTCAAAGGTCGTCTCTGATACCCCTTACGCTTCGCCTATATTAGGTGCGGTAGAAGTACTTTTAGAAGTAAGAAGATCACATCTTAAGATATTTCTCTCTTATCTCCCCCATTCTAATTCTGTTTCTGGACTAACAATAATGGTGACTAGGCTGTTAAAATTGCTGCACACTTAAGGATGCAAGTTCTAGGAAGCTTTGATGACTGTGTCTCCATTTTCTCGGACATCGATCTGTTTCTAGCAGTTTTCTCGGGTGATTTGAATATCAGAAATGCATCTGTGGACTTAATCGTCGTCACACTGAAAGCAATTGAACAAGCAATTGGCTTTTTCACAAGCAATGAGTGTAAGCTAAATTAAAGCTCTCATGGTCCTTCAAAATACTAAAATTATCTCAATGAGATACAAGTCATACGGGCTGGTAAGGCTCTCCTTACTGCCAACGACTACGAGAAAAGCCTGTTAGACAGTCTTCAACTGATTAAGACGAAGAGTCAAAATCTCAAGGACGAAGCTGAAAAGTCGCATATGTATGAATCTCGTATGAGTATGTACAGCCTTTAATTAACTTCTTAGTCTCCTCGAAGGGAATTTCAAACTAATAGGCATGGTCATCATTCAAGATTTTCAACAAATAACAAGAGTAAGCAAGAAAATAGAGATTGCAGCAGAGGGACTTAACTCAGTAATGTATTTGATGGATGGATATATACAAGAGCAAGATCGTAAGTTTAAAGCAGGATTAATCTGTTTATATGAGCTGATATTCTAATTATGACTCTTTTTGCGTAAAGGAAAGATTCAAGCTGCTGAGCTTGAGAATCGGCAACTGAGAGCTGAAAATATAATACTACGCGCCTCTTCGCCTTATCTAATGCCGCAAACACGAACACAGACACCCGCAACGCAGTGGCCCATTGACCAGCCTACCTTGCGACAGACACTCCACACTGCCGATATTGACTTAAATGACCTTACCTTTGTTGCTGACAAGCAAAATCAAATTCACGCCAAGCAACGAGTCTTGGCTGAGCAAGTAATAAAGGCAAAGAAATTCCGGGACTGGATGATATCACAGCATTCGACCAGGCTCTTAATTCACTGGGGCTCCCGCCCGCCAAAGACCATTGCTGGCGTCTCGCCTTTGTCTATATTCTGCTTGACTATAGTGCAAGCATTTCGGTCTAATGGGCGATTTGTGTCAATATTGTGGTTCTGCGGCCGGCATGTTGATCCATCAGAGTCTAGAGGGTGCATTGGCGGGCGCGATATGCTTGCCGGCCTCATTGATCAACTACTAAGGCAACACCAATTCAACATGCAGTTATTATACTCCCATTCGAATATTACCATTTCGGGACTGCAGCAAGGGAATCTCGATATGTTACTAGAGCTACTAATCTTGCTAGTGCGACAATTACCCCAGACAATAACACTGGTTTGCGTTATTGATGGCGTTGCCTTTTTCGAGCGGGATAAGTTTGAAGAAGAGGCATTACGAGTATTTGCGGCTCTGATTTCGTTGTCTCATGACTCAAGTATGCATGCCAATATTAAAGTGCTGTTTACGAGCACACCAAATACAAATATCGTTAGGGGAGCATTTGAGGCTGACGACCAAATCTTGAATGTAGAGGGATTGACACAGATGGCATGGGCGCCGAACAAAGAGCGAATGATAAGAGAGCTTGGGGAGAATCTTGATTAAACAATACCATTGAGTTCATGCTACGTAGTGGAAAACTGTTTGTTATCTAAAAATGAAACCGAGATATACCAGTGTAGTTAACGCCGATCCCAGCTACTCGACCTAAATTTGGTAGGCTTTACAGCTCTATTATCTTTGTATATAGTAACTAACAACAGTACGTGGAGCTATTTCTAATTATCGAAGCCATCTCCTAACGCGAATTTCCCTCTTTATTAAGATAGAAAGCACACTCTATAAAGCTAATAAAAGCAAATCCATAAGGCTCTCTATAACCAAATACGTGCGTAGGCTAGAAGTATAAAATAAGAGCTACCTTAATCAAATGTATTGCTATAAAGCTTTACAAAGGCGTAGTTTAAAGTTTTATGGCGATCCAAATTAATCTATATTACTATAGGGTAGGATTCATACCTGTATAAACCAAGATCAGGTTTATATCAGCAAAGATTACAGGATATAATCGGTCTAAGCAATATCTCATTTAACTAACAGACTAAGGTATAGTTCTGAACCGTATTCAGCCTTAATAATATGTTAATGACTAGCTATCGAAGTAATCTAACGAGTGTGATAAAGTGAACTTATAATTACTAAGGAATAGCCAAACTTATATCTTGAATAGTCTATCAGAAAGCAAACTATGTTTTAACACCCCATGGTAGTCCACGTTTCCTTTATAGAAGATGAGGAAAGGCATTCATCCTTTTCTTTTACATGGAACCAGATGTGAATTTAATTTGTGACATTTTCGCACAATGATATTTGTTCACTATCAACTTAGTTAAACGTTTATATAGATATACCACACTGCTGGCGTCTCCTCCCTGCTCAGAACTTGTTATTCCTTGAAGGGTCTTCCTACCTAAAAATAAGTCTATTCCCTAGGTCGAATACTACCTAAACCTCTTATGCTTCCTTTTCTTATAAACCGCTAAAGTCCGAGTGCAAATTAGAATTTTAAAGTTTGTTATAGACTTATACGTGGTGCGTTTTTTTCTTTATTCAAAAAAGGTCTATGTCCTTTGTATGTACATTCTTATTTTGTCAACCTATGTGGTCGTCGAACTATACTTGATATTAAATGACTGCGTCTGCTGAGTCTCATAATCCTCAGCGTTGTTCTTGTCTCCAAATATCTTTAGCGCCCGTAGTAGTATGGCATAGTTTCCTTCCGGTAATATGGTGCCTTCTTGAGTCACACCATTGAATGGAATTGTGTTAATTAGTGTATTTACCCATTGAGCGGGATAGCCAAACAAGCTGCCAGCTATATCGACACCTAAAACCTTTGTGGTGTTGGCTGGCGTATTACCAAGAGGGATAATATCTGCTCTTAAGAGAGGCGAGCCAGAGTCAAGCGCGATCACAAGCCCAGGCCAGTCAACCGTCGACGTACTCGAAGGTTGATTACCTATTGTAGGATGAGGTATAGTCCACGTCTCGTTGTCGGGCGCTGGTTTTGGGAAGGGAGATGTGGTATGGAAAATGAAATCAAAATTTGGGTCTATCATGTTGATACTGGCCAGGCTTCCTGTAATTCCTAAGTAGGGAATGGCCAAATTCTCGCCATTGGTGCCGTTCAAGGTAATATATCCGCTGTAGACCGGTAAATTTGACGCAGTGAGTCCCTGAGGAGGAGTTGCTTCCACAGTGATCTTAACCGACCCACCTGCGGGAACGGTGATTTTTGAATTTGAAAATGCAAGGCTGGCTGCGTTACTGCTAGCATTGGAGTGAGTTGCTGGAATACTCCCGCCACTTTTATAAGTATCCCTGGAAAGAGAGGGAACGTGGCCAATTTTGTATGTCACCGCTTGTTTCCCCCCATTCTTGATTGTGAAATCTGTTTTATTAACAAAGTGATCTGTATCGTTGAGGGCGATGCTTGACACGCTGAGCAAGGTAATGGCATGAGCGGCATCATAAGCCTGTGCCAACCCAGCCCCTTGTTGTGCGACAGGAGCCAGTGCGTCGTAGAATATATTATCAAACGCATCAAAGTACTGTAGCTGTTTCGCTGTCGATGAGACTAAACTCATGAGAGTCTTGGGGTCGCTGATGGACCGCGCCTGCATGACTAGGGCATAAATTGAAGCCATAAGGGGCGTAGCCATCGAGGTACCGGAGTCGACAAAATATCCTCCAAGATCTAAAGGGTATGTGGAAAGAATTGACCCCCCCGGTGTCGAGATGTGTGGATTTAGATCTGCTTCCCAAGTTGGACCCCAGCTTGAGAAATCGTCGACATAGCCGCCTGTGGCATCACTCGTATAATACGCGGCGGTGGTGCTGGCCGAGCTGGGTTCAACAATTGTCATATATACTTCTGTGCCATTGCCTAGAAGCTGTTTCCATTGCACGGCTTGTTGTAAAGCGACCATCCCGGCACCTAGAGTGCCGGAGGCCCCGCTGACGCTGTAGATGCTGAGGAGATGGCAAAAACACGTGGTTAGCATTGCTGAAAATCGCAGAGGGAAAAATAGTACCTACTTAACAAGGGTATTATCAGAGTTATAGAACATGATATACTTGACGTTATTCTTTGAAAGATTGTCGGCGATGGTAGGGTCATCGCAACCAGTCAACTCCACAAGGACGATATTATCGCTGAGGTCTGCTGGTGCGGCATCGCTAAGCGGACTGCAAGCGGTCCAAGTTCCATCGGTAGTGACATTGGGTGTCACAAGCCAAAGTGGCATAGATGTAAGATTTGGGAACGTAGGAGTTCCTGGTATCCAAACAAATGGAGTCAGCTTATTGGAGGATTTATCTAGACTCGTGAAGCCCTCAGTCCCCAACAAAGGGGGCATGGTATTCTCGACGGATGCCACGGACATGACTCCTTTTCCGTCGGCGGGAGAAGCCGAGCTGAAAAGAGTAGGACCTGCATTACCATTTGCGATAACACATGGAACACCGGCGTCGACTATCCTCGTCACAACAATTGAAAGGGGATCTTCAGGAAAACCAGAAAGAATCCCAAGAGAGAGAGAGAGAATGTCGGATCCATCGTCATACGCCTGGTTGAATGCTGCAATGAGAATGTCGTTGGCTGTTACACCTTCGCAATTTAAAGCCTTATACATGCCTATGGTTGCGTCAGGGGCGGCACCAATAAAGCCCATTGGGTTCTTTTGAGCTGCAATAATTCCAGAGACATGTGTTCCATGGCCGTCGCAGTTGTCGTAAGGATATGGGCCTGGAACAGGAGTGTTGCTGCCGTTGAAAGCATTGCCAATCAAATCCTTTCCATAACCAATGGTGCAACCATGTCCAAAGCAGCCCCCTAAGGCAGGATGATTGTAATCAACTCCTCCATCTACAATGCCAATACGGATGCCTTTACCGGTGATTCCTTCTGCATGGAGCTTATCGACCTGTGTTAAGACATGTGGCGCATAGTCGTCATTTTTTGCCGCTGCTCTCCTTAACAAATCGTTCAAGTTGTTGGTACCGCTGCCTGTGGAGGCCGCCCTCGCCCTGCCACTACGCACATGCTGATAGCGCTGGACGGGCCATACATTCTTTACAGAAGTAATATGCGAGATTTTGGTAGATGTGGAGAGCGGATCCAGATCGACGGTGTTTAATTGAAAGGAGGCTCCTTTAAACAGGGAATGCGTTAGGCTCAGCCGTTTGGAGGCTGGGAGGCCACGAGTATGAAGATCGCTGAATAGCGACGCCTCGTTTTCCTATCAATTCAGCCGCATTATATTAGAATCCAAATCATTAAATGTTTTTCCACTCTACTGAGGAGATATGAACTTTCGACTTACCTGGCCTTCTTCATACTCGATAATGTAAGCACCGGGAATGTAGTTCGACTCTACTCCGGCCTTGTTCCCGCCAACCGCCCCAAGAGAACTTCGAGTATCCGCTCGGACCCCATCTATGAGCAACAGGCCCAAAAGGGGCAATAAACGAAAATACGCCACCATTTAAGTATCGGCGATTGCACGTGGGCTCAGGCGTTCAATTCAAAACTGTTTCACTCTGAGCTGAGCAAACAGCAGAAGCGCAAAGCTTCTTCGCCGGGCAAATCATGGTACTTGCGTTATATATCCAGAAGCAATGGAGGAACGTCTCATCCAATTTTCTCCTCTCTCAGCAGACGGCTAAGATGACGAGCTTCCGTTTGCGTTGCAGAGTGGGGGACTGACTTTACGTCCTCACATTCACAGCTCTTTCTTATTCCGTCGTATAGATTATGCGGTCTGTCACACGGCCTACATGTATACTGCTAGGTATCTATCGAGTTCATATACATACAGATAAGATATAGGCTCATAACGTCCTAGTAAGTATTAGTTTGCTGCTCTGCCAAAATTCACCTTCTAAATGAGGATATATGACATTTACTTGTGGGTAAAAAGATAGTATGGATATAAGCATAATAATCATGTCATCTATCAAAGTTCTTCATGCACCAAATATCTCTTTCATGAATATTACCTAATGAATAATACTGGAATGGTGTTGTGTGTGTTAGGTGATTCTCATCTTACCACAATCAAACAAAGCGAAGATTGCCATGAGATCGCATCATCTATTCTAACATGCGATAATAGGTTACAAAACTTGCAAGAGGTTTTCTTCAATAATAGATATGTTAATGAGAGTTATAAATAGTTGATATTGTGTTAAATGATGAAGTTGGGTTGCATAGACATCCGTGTTCTTGTTTGCCGCGATACGAAGTAGTATGCATGTAAGTGGTCGTCTGTATAATTAAAGAGAATCCCCCCTAGCGAAGGGGATATAGTTAACCTGACTGATCGAACTACTTCTGACCTGACTAATGCTCCACTATAAATAATTCTTTTTCAACTTTACTTAATTAAGCTTAATATTTATTAATATATATAAAAAAAGTAAAGAGATTAAATAAACTTTTTTCAATAATAAATTACTATTATATTATTAATGCATTCTTTTTTTTTTATATTATATAATTAATTTTTATATATATTTCTTTTTAAATTTATAATTAATTTATTATAATATAG